>BJCM01062485.1:0-16642 GCA_018326385.1 Flaveria bidentis | reverse complement strand
CATGCACACACTCAAAAACCCGATTTTCAGATGTGTTCCAGCCCTAAATCATTCAAAAACGTTTAAAGGAGGGGTCCTAGAACTCACACAAACGACCACAACGAGAAGAGCTTCGATTTGACTCGCTTCTCAACGATTTTGGCTCACTCGAACCAACCCGAACCAACTTTTCTCCATTTTTCTCTTCTCCTCTTTCTTTGGCTGAAAATGTAGGTATAAGGAGAGGTTAATGGCTGCCCTCTCCCTTTATATACCCCCACTTACCCAACTTTCTCTCGTTAGCGAGTTTGGTCCCTAGACTTTGGACTTTATTTATTTTCTTCCTTCGTCGACTTCAAAATAAATAAATAACCGGGTGTTACAATGTTGCAGGAAATGCTTGAAACTTTATCAAGATATACAATTAGGTGAACTTAGAAAAACACCAAATCTATCATTTTGTTATGTTTTAGACCTGTATTCCTCAAAAGTATTATATATTTATTTGAAGAATATTATAGTGTTATGGTGATTAATGGAAATGAAATTTAATCTTAATTTATTGTAACTTTAGTTTTATAATGTATTTAAACAATCTATCATTTCTCAGTTTCTTCTTTCATTTGAACATTACAATCTTCATGACTGTACCACCCTCTAATTGTTTCGGTGAATCTTCATCTTGTCCAAGTGCATCACTCTCTTGTCTTTTCAGATGCATCACTTTCTTGTTTTAATGCATCATGCTTTTGTTCATCACCTTTAGGCTTGTGTATCAAGCTCTAGTACAAAACTAAATGGCATAACTGTATTATTTAAACCAAAGGGTTTGACCTAAGACTGTTGATTTCACATGTACTTGTACTTGATCAACCCAGCCAACTCAATTTCACCTGAGTCCTATCAAACTCGCCCTGATCATGACGGTAGTGGTTATAATAGTACATGCTTACATAACAATTAAGGAAGAATTCTTTTACAATCAACATACTCCTTGGGGTGTTTCATAACACTGACAACAAATGTTGATAGAATATGAATATGACATGAGCTTGTATTAAAAAATAGGTCAAGCCGAATGGGTTGAAAAGGGCTCGTAAAAATACTTTTGAATGCATACGACCACACAAATCATCTTATTTAAGCATTAAGATATTTTTTAAAAGAAATAGTTTTTATAATAAGGTCAATATCGGTTCTTTAGACGCATAATAAAATTTGTATGGGTTGATTAACATTTGAAAATCCTCATACTCTAACGTTAGTAATAAGAATACCTAAAAAAGTTTTCATAATCATAAAATGTTTACTGGTCAACTCGTTCATCCAACACTGAACCAATTAAGTGTGTTGCTTAAAACAAAAACAATACCCCATGGATGCTAAAAAATTCCATACTTTGATGTTAGTAATAGTGATGTGTAACTGTAGCAACCAAAATTGCATTTAAGCTATAAAAGCAGATGTTTTGTATATCTTTTACCTTTGAAAAATTGATATAAAAACAGTTTAAAACTATAGCATGCTGTTGTGTTAGTTAACTTGTTATACACTTAGAGGCACAAATGGCATCTTATGAAATCTAATTTAAGTCAAAGGATAAGATTACCTAGAAAGACCATCTTCTTCATCTTGATTTTGGACATTTTTTTGATCTCCCCATCATTCTGTCTCTACATAACAACACCTCCACCCCACCACCACCACCAACAACAACAACAATTGCACCATTAACCTCCACGGCTCCACCACAGCCTCCCTCTTCTCTCGATCACCACTCTAATAGTCGGGTGCAAGAATAGTTGAACCCTTCGATGTTGCCCTGTATCGCCTCTTTCGTCGTTGGCTCCGATCTGAGGGAATTGTCTTTCTGTAGGGTTTAACAGACGCGATTTATCAGAAGTGATAAACTTTCTCTAGGGCTTAAATGGACGGACCTGATTTCACAAATCACTATTCGTTCCCCATCTGATTTTATTATAGAGTAATATATAGTTTTGTATATTTTCATTACGTTTTAATATAAATTTTATTTAAATTCGAGTTGGGTGAAATATAGTGTATTTCTAATTTCTTTCGCAACAATTTTAAAATTGAATCTGGTCTAAAATTATATTTTCTAATTTGTACCACAACTACATGATGCTTATTTAAATACCAATACAACATTTGTAAAATTTTCTAAACTTATTTCTACAAATATACTGTTCAACGTGCTTTTTCATGAATGATTAGATTTTCAAAATTGAACCGTTGCAAGCTTTATGTGTTTCTCTTTTCCCATATAGTGTCATCGTTGCAACGCACGTCTTTATTATATTTTAAACTTTTGAGAACACCAGTTTTTTATTACGATTTATCGCGGCGCAACGCCCGCGGGCATTTTACTAGTTTCTTTACAATAATCAATCGAGAAATTAATAAAAATTAGGTAAATATTCGCGGAATTTGATAGTAATAAATATTGATAAATGTTTCAAAAGGGACAGTAGAATGGTGTTGGTGTTCTTCTCCAATCAAATAACGAAAGTTGAGTGTGGTACTACCCTAATAAAACTGATGCTGCTAACTTAAGTTTCATAGATTCCTCCAGTACTGTCAAGTAAAAATCAAGTAAATGTTTATTAGTATTTAAAAAAAATTATGTTAATTCAGTACATGTGACAATTATTTTTGAAATTTTCTTGAAATATCAATGTGGGACCCTATAGATGTAAATGATGGGATCATTGGTGGATTTTGGCCACATATTAGAAGAAAAAAAACATGACTGTCTTTGTGATTTAATTCTATCCAATTGCCACTTGCTTTGCAATATTAATTGAATAATATCAATATTGTGTACATTCAGTCACTCATGCTACATTATGGAGTTGAAAATATTCACCATTTCTCTCTTCTTCTTCTTCTTCCTCATTTATGCAACTGCAACACTTCTTGAAGCCTCCAACAATGGCGATGGAGGATCCATACTTGAAGAAACCAAAGTGACCCGAATCAAAAGATCGGATTTTCCACCCGGGTTTCTATTCGGAGCAGGCACTTCTGCATATCAAGTCGATCTTTCCTCTTGCTTTATTCTTCTGTTGCTCATTATTATAGCTCTTTAATTATCACTTAATTAGCCTGTGAAGTTTTACAGGTTGAAGGAGCATATCATGAAGATGGAAAAGCCTTGAACAACTGGGATGTATTTTGTCACTCCGTAGGTTAGTGTAATAGTTTCTTTGATGTTTGTATAATACGTGCACAAATTGAGTTTGATATCACCATTATTTTTATTAGGTTGTGGAGAAAATGGAGAGAATGGAGATGTTGCAGATGATCATTATCATATGTTCTTGGTTCATTACTCTTCATCTATCAATTTCATTCACTTCTTTTACATCAATTTCTTTATTTTTTTTATTTTTTATTTTATGTATGCAACACAGGCAGACATTGAGATGATGCATTCCCTTGGTATACAAGCTTACAGATTTTCAATATCTTGGGCTAGAGTTCTTCCAAGTATTCTATCTAATCTTACAATCCCTTAATTATTGCTTCCATAATATTATTAACTTTGCTAACCTTTATTGGTGTTTCCAATTAAACTTTCTTCACCAGGAGGCAGGTTTGGTGAAGTGAATCCTGCAGGCATCATGTTCTATAACAATCTCATAGACAATCTGATTCTCAAAGGTGCTATGACTTTCTAGTTAAACTTCATGATCTTGTAGCGCAAAAGGAAATTTGTAAATATAAAATAATAAAAAAGTAGTAGATATTATTTATTACTAATCTATATGTCATATATATATATATATATATATACATAAATATATATATAATTTTATTCATAATATATAAATAATAATATAAATAAAATAATATATGATAATGAGGAGACCAAATGGGATTGTTTTTTTGAAAAATTTACCAAAATGACCATTTGACCGATTAAAATTTACATAATAGCCTTTGACTATATAAAATACTAAAATAAAAAACAAATGAGAATTGGTCACGTGACAAAATATCACCGGGAGGCGATACGTATACATGATGTATCGCCAAAATAAAGGCCAAGGCGATACACATTCATAATATATCGCCCCCGTCTCGCCCAAATTTAAAAAAAATGAAATCTCGCCCCTGTCTCGCCCTAATATGGATAGGTATCACCATTCAGTAAAAGCGAGACATATGGGAAATTGTATCGTCATGTCTCGCTTCTTTAAGATCACTTTAAATCAATTTGGCGATACGCATGGATTTGTATCGTCCGATGACGATATATTGGCTACTTTTGTAAATTTTAAAGTCAATGGCTAATATGCAAAACCATATTTGTCAAATGGCCATATGGTAATTTTTCTTTGTTTTTCCTTTGTCAACATAATTACATGACTCTAACTAGTAAATTTGACGCTTGAAGCACGGCTCCAATAGAATCCTAAGTTGTGGACAAATGAATAAAATAATTACAACCTCTAAAAAATAATTAAAAAATGAACTTATAAGATTGTAAAAAAAGCATGGTTTTAAAAACCGGACCGGACAGGCAGGTCCGACCTGTTGGACCGGGAACCAGACTCCGATCCGGTCCGGTTCGGTGTTTAAAACCGTTTTAGTGTTAAACCAGTGGTCGGACCGGTTGAACCGGTTTTTTTATATTTTTTTGTAATTTTTACATATATTTATAAAAAATACTTATAATTTTATCCGGTTCTTATATACGGTCCGACTGGTTGAACCGGTCCGACCATCGGACCGGTAAGACGTCCGGTTCACTATCCGGTCTGGTTTTAAAAACATTGGTAAAAGGTGGAAAGTGATTTTATAAATTTTGATATTCTTTATTATTTTTTAAAAGCGTGTATATGATTTGTGGAAAGTGAAGTTCATCTACCGAGGGTTCTTTATTTTTATTCATATAATTACACTAAAAATTACTAAATTTTCTCTTTTTAAATTAAATAATATTTTTATATTTTATTATTACTTTTTTCTCTCTCCTCTACTCACAACCACTTTTAAAAAATATTAAAAAATTTATAAAGATTGAATAGTGATTTTTTAAATATATCAATCCACAATAACATTTTCTCTCTCCTTCACTCAAAACTATTTCATATAATATATCAAACACACTCACATAATTTTAGAAACTCTACTGTAAATTAATTATGGGTATTACACGTCATCTTTGTGGTCAGATGAGGTTTATATGTACTATAGGTTTTTTCATGGATTTTGACCAAAATGCACAGGAATCCAACCATTTGTGACAATTCACCATGGAGATTTCCCTCAAGAGCTTGAAGACAAATACAGTTCTTGGCTAAGCCCAGAAATGCAGTATGTCTAAAACACCATCATTTCATCAATTCCCTACAATTTTCTTACCTTATTATGTGTATTATCAATCTGATTAACTCGCAGGGAAGAGTACTTATTTTTAGCAGAAACATGTTTCAAGTCTTTTGGAGAACGAGTGAAGCATTGGATCACGATCAACGAACCTAAACTAACCACAGAATTCGCTTACGAATTGGGGATTATTCCACCGTCTCGTTGTTCACAGCCTTTCGGAAACTGTCTTGAGGGAAACTCAGACGTCGAGCCTATCATCGTTATGCACAACTTGTTATTAGCCCATGGCAGGGCAGCCAAGCTATATCATGAAAACTTTCAGGCAATCAACAAACTCTTTATCATCATCGATCTTTTTATTATTGTTGGGTTAATTTTGATGGGTCAAGTTACGGGTCACGGATCATTAGTAATTTAGTCACATGTTTTGATTGAGTCAAAGTAATGGTTTAGATGGTTATTATTAGTGGGAGTCAAGTTGTGGGGTAGTTGAAAGTAAATAGGAGATATTTACATTGAATGTATCAATATATATTCTAAGTTTATTAATGAACGAAGAGAGCAAGTGTTAAAGAGTAAAAATTCTATTTTTCTTGTTTATGAAATTTGGGCCTGAAACCAACAATTATCACTAAACATTTTAAGATTTGTTCATTTGACTTGTTGGTTTGTTTTGTAGCCTAAACAAGGTGGCTTAATTGGTCTCACTGTTAATGCTAACATGTAAAAGCCACTAACAAATGGTGAACTTGATCACCAAGCTGCGAAAAGGGCATTTGTTTTTCGTACGTGTTGGTATGTAACCTTTTTTAAGACATATTCACCTTAAATAAATATATGATCGTTGTTTAACCTGTTATCGTTAAACAGGTCACTTGATCCCTCAATCTTTGGAGAGTATCCAGAAGAACTTAAGGAATATCTTGGAAGTGCATTACCACGTTTCTCCCTTGATGAAAAGAAATTTATGAAGAATAGTCTAGATTTTATTGGCATCAACCATTATTCGACTGTATACGCCGTGGATTGTACTACTTTTAGTTGCACTGCAAAGGAGAATCGTTCAATCCAAGGGTTTGTTGGGACGGTTGGAGAGCGTGATGGCGTGCTAATCGGTGAACTTGTAGGAAGTTACAAACTTTTATTAATAATGTTTTGTTGTAAATAATGACATCTTTATTTATTGCATAAACAGATGGGGTTACCAAGATCATATGTAGTTCCTACAGGCATGGAAGAGGTTGTTAACATTCTCAAGATCCGATACAATAATACGCCCATGTTTATTACTGAAAACGGCAAGTTTCATTCTTTTTCGGGTTTTAACATATTACCATTCTTTCATTGCCCATGTTGTCATGCATACATCTCTTTTGTTTGCAGGGTATTCTTCACCAGACTTGAATGAAAACCGAGTTAATGAACTAACGAATGACATCAAGCGTGTTGAATATCATGCCAAATACCTTGCTTCTTTAGCGAAGGCTATCAGGTTCGCTTTGCAATCTTGTTAATTTACTATAACTTTTGAATTATGAAAGATATATATTTAACTTAAAAGTTGAAGTGTGACAATATTGATGTGATGAAACGTTATTTGAAATAACAGAAGGGGAGCAGATGTACGTGGATATTTCGCGTGGTCACTGATGGATAACTATGAATGGATTCTAGGTTATGGTGTGAAGTTCGGATTATATTATGTGGATCGACAAACGCTAACCCGAATACCAAAGCTTTCTGCAAGATGGTACAAGAAATTCCTTAGCAACTATAGTGACAATGTCGAAATGAAAACATCAAGAGACAAACTAAATAGCTTTGTATAAATTGGTACAAGAATTTCTTAGAAAATTGTTGAAGAATTCAATGTACAACCCATTTGGTTGTTTGATAAATTATAGAATAAAATGATATTACAATAATTGTTTGTTTGAAAACTACCCCATGCTATACTAACTCCCCCATTGCTCCACCCAACTACCTTCTACATGAATGGGAATCAACCTCCCCCAATCCCCTTGGGGTCCTGGATAAGGTAAGGCAAAGGACCACATATAGGGTCACACAATAAAACAATATTATCAAATGTGTGTTTATGTGGGTGCATAGATGTAAACATTAAATACAAAATGATTCTTATTTCAACTGGTTAAATTTAGTTAGTTATGACATATGAATATGTGGGAAGTTAAGAATTCAAGTCTCACTTTAAGTAATATGCTCAGAGTTTAATCGGGGGTTTTCCCAGCAATAAGTTTCCTTCTGAGTGGATTGGGTAGAGGTGACAAAAGAAGTCCAAGAATATAATTTTGGGTCATAATGGGTGTTTTAAAACTATAGATGGGTTAAAATGGATTGAATAAAAAACACAAGGGAGTCAAGGTGAGTTAAAAACTTTTTTGGAAAAAAATTAACATAGGTCAATTTGAGTTTTTCAAAGTAGAACTTCAAGTCATAATAAGTCAAAATTTCTTTCATTCAAATTGGTCATTTTCGTCGAGTTTCATCGCGCACCACTACCGCAACACCACCGAACCACCACCATACCACCATCGAACCACCACCAAACCACCACCGGTCCACCACACCACCATCGGTCCACCGCATCACCACCGGTCCACCTCATCTACACCTTTCCACCTCTGTCAAGTTTCATCGTGCACCACCACTGCACCATCACCGCACCTACAGTCGGGCTCCGCATCAGTCTCCACCTTCGTTGAGTTTCATCGCTCACCACCACCACACCTATATTCGGGTTTACGCTTCATTATCGCACCATCATCGTCGCTTTATTGAAGGTACCACCCTTTATAGATGAAGTCGTATAAACATTTGTCCATTTTCACCCAAACCCATCCTGACCCGAACCCATTCTGACCCAAACCCATCCTAACCCAAACCCATCCTGACCTTTTTTTCTAAATGACATATCCTAACCCAAACCCATCTAGACTCAAGTCCTTCCTAACCTAACAACCAACCCAATCCAACCCACTCATTTTGCCACCTCTAGGATTGGGGGTACAGTACCAGCTAGGACACGGGTAGGTGGACCTGATTAAAATAACACATTCTACTAATCAAGTTCTCAATTCAAAAAAAGACGTAAACATTAAAGCTCGTCATGATAGGTGAACTTATGAGTATAAATAATAGTATGTCTTTAGTTTTACCTGTTATTTTTGGTTAAATAATAAAGTTTTGTATAAGATGTCAATCATAAATGTAGTTTTATAATTATGATTGTTGCTTAATTGCCATGTGTCTTTTGATTTTTGATTGGTTTCATTACTTCAATTATCACAATTATCATAACGTACATCGCTCAAACATTTTTTATTGCAGTTAGATACGTAGTTGAACCAAAACAGGATGATATAATGTAATGTTGGATTTATATGTTAAAGACATAATACAACATTACTATTGATATATAATCTAAAAAGATTACACACTAATAAATTTATTACAAACAAGTAGAGGTGTTATTTGGGTTTTAGGCTTCTTGGGTCGGATCTTTGGGTTTTTAGGTGTATGAAACTATGGGGGAGCTTGAACCATACCATAGAAGTGCGGGAGTGAAACTAAATTATTTTAAAGGGGGTGAACTCTATAATTATTATTAAAATATAAATATATTAATTTATAATATGTTTTTTTATTCAATGATGTTTTCAATTGTTTTTTCAAACTTGTGGACCGACCTTTTAGTTTTTCAAACCTATGACCAAAAGTAAAAACAAGACTAATCACATTTACCTTTCATGTAATTAACTCTATTTGAAAAACCAAATAAATTGAATGTCAAGGACCAAATATATAGTGTCTATAAACAAGTTTGTATTAATTTTGTAATTTTTAGATTTTGAGCACCAAGTATGTAATTTGGCCAAACCACATGTACCATCTATGTATTTTTCTGTTTTTAATTAACATTTTGTTCCAAAACAAACTACTTTTAAAATGTGCTTATTATAACTTTGAATTTTAATTGTTTGGTTTAATAAAAATAACTTTTCAAAACACTGATTTTTAAAATTTTCTTATTTTTAAAAAAGTTTGATGTTTTAAAATAAAATATTATTTTTATAAAGTTATTTCCTTAGAAATTACTTTAATGAAAAGATTTCTTTCTTAAAAGTTATTTTTAACCATAATGAAACATGTGATTCGAAATTAATTTAAATTAATTCATAATAACTCGTAACTAATAGAGGTTACAATATTATGAATTGTTACTATATAAGTATTCTAAGTTTTGTTAATACAATTCCAAGGGCATATATAATCTATTATTTATATTACTTAACTTAATAAATAAAAATTCAAAAGGACATGTGACGTAATCCTAAAACCCCTCTATAAAATCTCCGCCTAAATGTTCAGGCCCATCATATTAGTCAATTTTTTTTAACGGTAAATGTACGACTTTGATTCGGAATTTATGTATTATAACCGTCCTTAGGAAACTATATTTTTTCTATAATTTAATATTATAATAAATTTATGTTTCATCATTATTTAATATTTTTATTAATATCAAACTAATATATTGAAATATTTATTTAGTTCTTTTAAACCAATAATTAACGTAGAATTTTTATTGACATTTTCTTTCATCATATTTAATAAATTTAAGTCCTCCACTAACTATGGCTATCTAAAATCAATAATAATTTAGTAACATATAAGATGTTTATATATTGTATTTCTCACAATTCAACTTGTGTAATATATGAGAATGTAACCTAGTTAAATAATATCATTAGTAGTTATTGTAATTATTCAATAAATGATAGAAAAAATAAATTTGAAATTTATAATTAAGAGGTATAGAGTTGTAGCAAGTGTTCAAAAGTTTTTATATTATAATAAATAGATTAATACTAGTATTAAGCCTCGCGCGTTGCGGTGGAGGACGTAAAATCATGTCAAGTATCAAAATTATCATACTACCATTATCAACCACCAACACCTGAAAAACGCGTACTAAAAAAGAAATAAAAACGAAACATATAAAACCGAACAAAAAAGTAGACATAAAAACGTTAAACCACACACGTGAAACGTAAAATATTAAAAAAATAACTATGTTGATCTAGTACTCGAGCGTTGTGACAAGTCGTTAAAGAGGAAAAAATAAGTGTAAACCTAAAATCACGTGCGCACGTTTCAGTGTGTTAACTCGTAAAATTTTGGCCGATACGTAAAACGATAAACTTGTAAAAATATGAAAAGTATAAGGATAAAGTGGAAAGTGAAAATTCATAAGGGTTAAATTATAAAAGATGTAAAAGTATTGGAGTAAAAACTAAAAAAATAAAGATTAAAAAAATCAAAAATGAATACAACCCATTAAACTTAAAATACAAACCTTAATGCACTACAAACTTGAGAATTAGTATATTATAATTATAAGGGTTATTGGATTTTAATAATTCTAATTTTCATTTATTAGTCAAGATTAAACTCAACTCAAGAAATGTTTATAGACATTTCTAACTTTGAGCTTATACTTCTTTAATAATCTCTTACTAACTGAGAATTAACATCTGTTAGTTTTTCTGATAAAATGAGGCTAACTTTGAGCCATATTTCAACTCCGCCGCCGCCCAACCTCTATTAGATTTTTTTTCAGTGTCTAGCATACATCGTCACTTGAAATCTACCTTTAACGAATCAATGGGTTCAAATCAGAAATTGAAGACTGAGGAGTTTTAGGTTGTAGAAGATTCATATTGACGGACCCGACAATTGAATTTAACTTTCCACTTAGTATTTTGGTCATATAAATAGTTTACATTAACAAAAAACTAACAGTATTAACTATCAGTTAGTAATGGATCATTGTATGAATATAAGCTAAAAGTTGAAAATGTTCGTAAACATTTATTAAGTTGGGATTAATCCCGACCAATAAATAAAAGTTTGGATTATTAAGATCTAATAACCCATATTAGAACAAATATATTTACATTTATCTTATTTGGTTGCATTATTTGTATTTATTTTTTGTTTCATACTTAAATTAAGTCAAAGGTAATAAAAAATTGTATTATATACAAGTGTTTATTATTTAGTGGACATCAAGGGAAATTCTCAAACTTTCAATTAACTGGCTCAACCAAATCTAGAAGAACAAAAACATAAAGATTCTCTCTGTTCCATTATGAAACTAAAAATACCCACCATTTCCATTTGTCTCTTCTTTGTCATCTATGCCCCCACACCACTTCTTGAAGCATCCAACAATGTCGATGGAGAATTCATACTTGACGAAAACGAAGAGACCCAAATCAAAAGATCCGATTTCCCACCCGGGTTTCTCTTCGGAACAGCCACTTCCGCTTATCAAGTCCATCTTCCCTGTTCTTGCTTATTATTATACTTCTTCATCACTTAACTCATGATGTTTTACAGGTTGAAGGAGCCTATCTTGAAGACGGAAAATCGCTAAGCAATTGGGATGTATTTTGTCACTCTGTAGGTTAGTCTAATATGTTATCTGATGTTTATAACACAAGTTGCTTTTGATTTCCAGTGATGATTATTGAATCCACCATTATTTTTATTAGGTTGTGGAGAAAATAGAGAGAATGGAGATGTTGCAGATGATCATTATCATATGTTCTTGGTTCATGACTCTTCATCTATCAAAATCATTGACTTTTTTACTAGTTTCTTTATTTGAAGTTTTTATTATGTATGCAATACAGACAGACATTGAGTTAATGCATTCTCTTGGTATACAAGCTTACAGATTTTCAATATCTTGGGCTAGAATTCTTCCAAGTGTATATTTTTAATCAAATCTTACTATCCTTTAATTATTGCTTCTATTATCTTCTTTTTTGCTTTTTTTTGTGTTTCTTATTAAAATTTCTTCACCAGGAGGAAGGTTTGGTGAAGTGAATCCTGCAGGCATCATGTTCTATAACAATCTCATAGACAATCCGATTCTTAAAGGTGTTATGAATTGTTAGTTTAATATAGATTAATCATCATGATTTATTAATGATTAATGTTTTTCTAATGGTTCTTGATTACAAAAGAACAGGAATTGAACCATTTGTGACAATTCACCATGTGGATCTCCCTCGAGAACTTGAAGATAAATATGGTTCTTGGCTAAACCCTGAATGCAGTATGTCTAAAACGCCATCATTTCATCAATCGCCTAGATGTTTGTTAGCTTATTATGTGTATATGTTATTTAATTCACTGGCAGGGACGAGTTTATATACTTGGCAGGAATCTGTTTCAAGTCTTTTGGAGACCGAGTGAAGTATTGGATCACAATAAACGAACCTGAATTACTCGCGGAATTAGCTTACAAATTGGGGATTTTTCCACCATCGCGTTGTTCAGAGCCTTTTGGAAACTGTCTTGATGGAAACTCAGACGTCGAGCCTATCGTCGTTATGCACAACTTGTTATTGGCCCATGGCAGGGCAGCCAAGCTATATCATGAAACATTTCAGGCAATCAACTAGCTTTAAGTTTTCACTAAAGATATTGATGATTGCATGATAGTAGTATGAGTATCATCCATAGCATAAATACTGATCTTAGTGAAATGAACAGTACCTTTTAAATTCAAGATTTGTGTATGACTTGTTGGTTTTTATGTGCAGCCTAAACAAGGTGGGTCAATTGGTCTCGTGGTTCGCTGTTTCATGTATGAACCATTAACGGATAGCGAACTTGATCGTGAAGCTGCCAAAAGGGCATTTTCTTTTCATGCCGGGTGGTACGTATATGCGCCATAAGTAAATAAACAAGAGGAAAACATATGATCTTTGTTCAACTTGTTGTCATTGAACATGACACTTGACCCATCAATATTTGGAGAATATCCAGAAGAAATTAAGGAATATCTTGGAACTGAATTACCAAGTTTCTCCCATGATGAAAAGAATTTTATGAAGAATAGTATAGATTTTATTGGCATCAACCATTATTCAACTATATACACCAAGGATTGTACTAATTCTAGTTGCTCTGCGACTGGAAATCGTGCAATCCAAGGTTTTCTAGAGACAGTTGGAGAGCGTGATGGCGTGCTAATTGGTGAACTTGTAGGAAATTACAGTCTTTTATTTGTAATGTTTAGTTGATATAGTGATGCTTATGGTTTATTGCAAAAACAGACCGGGGTAGAAGGATCATATGTTGTCCCTAGAGGCATGGAAGAGATTGTTGACCTTATCAAGTTTCGATTATCAAGTTTCGATACAATAACACACCCATGTTTATTACTGAAAATGGTAAAGTCTTATCATTTTCATGTTTAAGAGATAACTAGTCTTTCATCAGCACTTTTACCATATGTCTACTTCCTTTGTAGGGTATTCTTCACCGGATGTGCACGAGCAACGAGTTGATGAGCTAACGAATGACATCAAACGAGTGGAATATCATGCCAAATACCTTACTTCTTTAGCAAAGTCTATTAGTTTGGCTCTACATTCTTCATTTTATATCATTTTTATTTAAAAGGTCAAATAATGTGACGCTAATATGAAGAGACGTTATCTGATAACAGAAGGGGAGCAGATGTACGTGGATAGCTATGAATGGTCATTCATGGATAGCTATGAATGGTCGTGTGGTTACAATGTAAGATACGGATTATACTATGTGGATCGACAAATGTTAACTCGAATACCAAAGCTTTCTGCAACATGGTACAGGAATTTCATAACCAACAACAATGATCAATAAGAAAACATATAAGAGACAACTTAAACATAATCTAATAATGTCGTAGATCAATCAAAAGAAGATGCATTCGAGATTATATGTAAGAAAGTGTTCATAGTTTATTTAAGTTATTTCAAGGGTGTAATAGTTTTCTATTTTACATTGGCTTAAGAGTTTTTTGTCAATATCTAAATCAACCTTTTAATGGTTCAGATGTCTGAATGGTTCAACATTTAATGTTTCAAATTGTTTGTTTTGTGAGCAAATGTCTGAATGGTTCAAACATTTGTATCTGAATGGTTAAATTTTATACTACTGCTAAATGAATAAGAGGTTCAATGCTGAAATGATAAGACCTTTAATCTGAATTAGTCATATATTTGTTTTTAAATAGTTAAATGATATATTGACTATTAATTGTTCAGATCAACCTTTTAATTATAATTTAACATTTAATGATTTAGATTTTTTATTAGTTTAACACTTAATTATTAAGATTTAAAAACCGACAAATAACCCCTGCTATTTTTCTTTATCATTTTCAAGATAAAGTAAAAAATAAATACTCTCTCAGACTATGCATGACACAACCACAAAAAAGAAATATAATAATTCACATGATAAAAGTTATACCCCCATACGCAAAACAAGACGAACTAGTAGAACGAAGAAAGGTACAAAGAATTAGACTTTTATTTGTGAAACGTGACGCATTTAGAAAGGGCACGGTTTTTTAATCTACAACTTTTTTATATAATCTCTATAATAACTAAAGAATATTTTTTGAGAAACATATAACACAATTCTAGACCTCTTAAATGTAATTTTTCTTGCTTCTTTCTTTTATTAAATGTTTACATTAACTAATAACTAATGATATTATTTAATTATTTTGTATATTAAAAATTCTTTTAAATAAATTAAGAAAGATAAATACAAACTTTAAAGAAATAATTTTCATAAATTAGAGAAATTTATTAAAACATTAAACATTTTTTAAAAATACAAAATATTATAAAAATTTATGTTTTTAAGAGTAGTTTTTTTATGAAATGTAAAATCATTAAAAATCAAAGTTATGATAAGGATATTTTTTAAATGACAATTTTCTTTTAATATGGTTGGTTTTGAAACAAAATGTTTAATAAACAATTTTATTTTTGAGAAAAAAATAAAATGATATTTTTAAATATGATACCTTCCTTTTATTAACATAAATACTTATTTATACATAATTCAACCATATTTTATCTTAAAATATTGTTTCATAATTAATTCATAACTTTTTTATTGTAACTATTTAATATTTTATTTATTCAGCATGTGTAATACATAACACACTAAACTAATTTTCTTATATATTACAAGGTAACTACTTCCGTAAGAAAGAATATAAAACTATAAGATAATTGACAAATATAATATAAAACATAAATCGTATCTTAAAAGATTGCCCCTGATTATTAGTCCAATGACATTAAGAAAATCACAAAAAGCACCATTTTCACCAAAAAAAGACAAATTAGCTATTGACTTTTTTTATTTATGTTAGACACGTGATTTTTAGTGTTTTAGTGTTTTAAAAACTATAAAAAATGAAATTTATATTTGACATGTGAACTCAAACACAACATATATATGTGCGGACTAACACAAATGTAAGCGTCTAACTCTAATCTTTTTAATTTCCGCGGGTATAAATTATCTAACCATTCTAAGTAATAATATAAAGACACATTTTAAAAACACTTTTAAAAAAACAGGTTAAACGCTTGATCATGAACTTGTCATAGACCCATTAGTAGGTTAATTAGTTTAAAACAATAGACTTTTTCAAATATTTTAAAACATTAGTAGGTTCATTATTTTCATTAGGTAATATAAATTTATCAAACAACTTTTCTAACACCCAGACCTAAGAGATTCAAATGAAACATATTTCAGGTTTGTATCAAATGAAACATATTTTGGGTTTGTGCGTATCAAACTCTTATCAACTTACATAGTATAAATAATGAATGAATATGGTAACTCAAGTCCACAATAAGCCATCTACAGCACAATGTATAGGTCAACGGTTTTTGGTCACGTTATATATATAATAGTATATACAGTATCTTGTAATTCCAAATCTTCTATGTCCATATTTAACTAAAGCTCAACCAATAGTTTTTTAGAAATGTCGAATATCACTTGAATACATACTCAAAATGAAAGGTGAGGTATACAGCTTGTAAGTCAATAACATCAAGCTCGAAATGTAAATAATAGGAGTGTATAGCCCGTAACATCAAACTCGAATATAAATAATAGGAGTGTATGAATATAATCAAAAGACAAGTTATATATAATCTAATAATAATGTCATAATGATGTTAAAAGAAAACGTGTTTAAGATTTTATGCAATAACACATGTTCATTATTTATTTAAATTGTGAATATTCTCACGCGCATTGCGCTGGTAGCAACGGGAGCTAATCTCAAAACACGAATGCATGAACATATCTTAACGGTCATCACTTTGATGAAAAATAGTTAAAAACACAGTTGGCACATCTGTTACGTGATAAAAGCTAAAAGAATTGAAAAATAACA
>BJCM01062484.1:0-19700 GCA_018326385.1 Flaveria bidentis | reverse complement strand
TTGAACTCAGGACCATCATTTAATCTTGTTTATAATATCACATTGTGAGTATATTTGATCGAGACTCTTCTGTACCTTCGTTGTTCTTCCGGTGAAACTACCGATAGTCCAGCAAAAATGAACGAAAGTTCTTGAATCCTCAGTGAAATAGTAAGGTTATTTTTTAGTTTCTCTATGCCGAAACTATTGTTTCGGCTTGTCGAATCTATCTCACTGTTTTGGCGAAACTGGTGTGATCTTGCTGGCGAAACTAAACTTTCGCCTGCCAAAATTAAAACTCATCCTGCAAAATTATAGTTTCGGCAGTGATATTAATTTTATTTTTGATTTTTCTTTATTCTTTTATTATGTTTAATTTTTTATTTTTTATTATTATTGCTTTATATTTTTATTAATTCATTTAATTTGTATCTCAGGTTTAAATGGCTAATCTAAAGTTCGATGAGAGAAACAACATCACCGCCATTCTGGAGATACACATCCTAAAGCAATAGGTTTTAGAGAATGTATTCGGTGGCTGCAAAGATCCCTTATAGCTTACGCTACCTCTCATTCTACCACCATATATGATCTACACATCAGAGACTTTTAGATATCTGCTAAGTATGATACAAGAGGGAACACCCAAAGGATCACTATCAAAGTCTTAGCTAATGAGGTGACTATTACTGCTGAGACAATTTCAAGGATTCTAAGGCTAGAGGAGGATTCTGGAGAAGAGGTTACTATGTCAGATACTGAGGTGTTTGCAACATTTAGGAGTATGGGATATGAGGGGCCAGCTTTTGGTTCCCATAAAGAGATGAAGAAGTCCTTTCTCTCAAAGGAATAGAGATTCATTTCCTATGTCTTTATTATGTGTTTAGATCACCGTAAAGGTGGATCAGATGGGCTGAACATAGACTGGGCAAAAGCTATGGTGTTATGCTACCGATGGGAAAACGCAAACATTGCAAGACTGATATTCACTTCTATGTCTGAGAATGTGATGGCCCTGAAGAAGGATAAGTGGCTTCTATATCCTAGATTTCATCAGATGATCTTTGATGACCTAATTCCAAATGTGCCAGGACACGGGGAAGTGAAAAGGTTAGTGCAGATGAACCCACACATTTTTGCAGACTGTTGTGCTATCCAACATGAGTTTAGCGGGAAGATCACCCATCTGTGGGAAATCATGTACCCACCTGAAAGATGGAACTGTATTAGAAGGGTGGAAGAGTCGGAGAATAAACGAGCTGAAGAAACTAGGGCACAACAAACTGATGCAACTAAGAAGAGAAAGAGATATGCAAAAGAAAAGGATTATGATTTTGAAGAATAATTAAATGAAAGGGCTGAAGAGATAAGGGTTGAAAAGGAGAAAAGATTGAAGAAGAAAGCTGATATAGGAGAATCAGAAAGGAGAATTAAACAGAAACATCAAGCATTCACTGAAACACCAAGGAGGGAAGAAAGAGGAAACTTATATGAGGATCTGATTCGTAACCTTAACAGTTCTCTGGTAAATGAACTGTGCATGGTAAAGACCAAACTCACTAATCAAGAGATACGTGAGAAGCAAAAATATGAGGTGATAGAGGGAATGAAGAAGTTGCTGGTAGATCAAAACTTACTGCTAAAGAAGTTATTTAGGAAGTTGCTTAGTTGAAAGTTGTTGCCGGCCTGCCCAATCAACTAACTCAATCTGAGTTAGATGATTTAACTAATACTTCTAAATACCCGTTCTTGAACGTGGGTACTTCCTCTAGGGAAGGAGAGGGCACATCGGGTGCAGCAACTGCTGGTTTTGTAATCATGGGATTTGATGTAGAAAAAGATCTGGTAGGAGAAGAGGTTGTGAGGGAGGAGTCCGTTGAGAGAGATGCTGAGAAAGAAAAAGGTCTAGTTGATGAAGAAGAGGATGATGAACAAATGGTAGATTATGATTTTGAGCCAGAATTCTATGAAATTGATGAAAGACCATTGATATATGTAGCCAAGAAGGGAGAGCTTGATGAAGATGTCTTTGAGATAGATACAGCTGAAAGGTTTGTTAAAGAGAAGGAGCCAGAAGAACTAACTTCCCTTTTCCAACACATGGAAGGTTTGAGTAAAAGGAGGCTGATAAGAGGATTATAAGTTGGTGTTATAAACCCGACCTAAGATGTTCATGATAAAGAGGAAAGGGGGTGGAATTAGCTACATGCATAAGAGGAAGGCATTCAAGATCTTGCCTAAATGGGATTTGAGGCAGTTGGTGGCTCTGTCATTACTAAATGCAAATATGAGTGAACGAGCCTTACTTTTGGAGAAAGAGATTAACAATGGCCTAAATGACAACTTTGAGTCTTTTGGATACATGAAGGCTGAGACGAAACCATCAAAGAGAGACAAAGATTGGGAAACAAGAAAAGGAAGAATAGTCCTAAGGGTAAAGCCTCCGAAGACTATGAATAGAGTTTGGTTATCAGATCCCCTTCCCCAACAATTACTAAACTTTGAGAAATGGTTTTATGATAACAACACGGGGGAGGCAGTGCTAAGAATTAAGAATGGTAAAGAATTCAAGGTATTTGATCCTATGGAGCTCTTCAGTTTCTGTGATGAAGATTTGCTAATTTTATTTGAGAATCATATCAAGGCTGGGGTGGGAGAAGAGACAAGGAAAGAGGCAAGTCTGTTTATGGCGGTGGCAAACAAGATTAGAGGAGTGAGAGCTGAAGTGAAAAGGCTTGCAGAGCGAGTAAGGCTCAAGATGATCTGAACATGGATATACAAGATCTGACAAGACAGTTTGGGCAAGCTAGTGCTCATCCCAAAGGGGCTCATGAAGCAGGAACAGACCATGGAGAATCATTTGCTGAAGCCCCTGAGGAACTTGTTGCAGGAGGTGCTGAAGACAAATCAAAGGCAACGGAGGACACTAGAGTTGACAAGATACATCAAGACGAGTGAAGGTGGTGAGTTCCAACCTAGTATGACTATTTAAGATCATGTATAGGTTGGACTCACCTTAGTTTAGATTGTGTACTTTTGCTTGTAATAAGTCTTTTGTTAGTTTCCTTTTGTATGTAATTAGATTTATGTAGTTTTGTAGTCCAGCTAACTATAGTTTCGCTCAGAGTCAGCTAATTAGTTTGCTCGGCGAAACTACTGTTTCTGCCTGGCGAAACTACAGATTCGATAGAACAGTTTCGCTAATAGTAAATCTGGCTGTGAAACTAAGACTGCTATATATAGTTTTTGATCATTATCATTGTAGGCAAGCTTGCAAAACCCTAATCGTTGATCCTTGTTGCATGTTACCATTTCTAAGCAGTTATTACATAGAAATATCATTGTGCTTTGATGTTATTGAATGTTATGATCTGCAATATCTTATATTGAATGAGTTGTTATTGTTCTCAATCTTCATTTTTCACCTTGTTTAGTTTCTGTGTTCGATATTGAACAATTCTTCATTTTGTTTGCGATGTTATACTATCATATGGACCAACAATATCACTCAAGAAACTACATTTAGAAGCCATCTACACTATGAATCAGATAAAGATTCACATGTTGAACAGAAAGAAGATGTCAGATGCAAATGACTTTTTCAATATGACAAAGGCCATTTTGGATCCATCTCAAGCAAAACCTACCTGAAAGGCCTCCACAAGACCCAGCAAAATCCTCACAACCTCAACTACCACCAAAACATTGAAGAACATAGGATGTATAATCCTTTGGGGGAGTATTGTTGGAACATGAAATGATCATACATGCCAATTCAATTGGTGAGTTGATGGTTGTTTTGCTGGAAATCCCACAAGTTTAAGTACAAATGCGGATGAAGAATCTGCTGAGAAGAATAAGTGTTGGCTCACCCCTTGAACATGCAGAAGACAGAACAATTTTGACAAGTGTTTGTTCTTCCACATTAACAAATATGGATAGCCTAAAAGATATGCGGACAATTTTTGCTCATCCGCATTTGCAAATGCTGGTATCCGAACAACAAATATGCTCAGGTATTTGTTCATCCACATTACTCAATGCGGATGACCAACTACTAACGCGAATGACAAAAGAAGAAATGCTTCAAGTCCAACTCATCCGCATTTGTCAATGCGTATGAACAAAAGAAATGTTAATGAAGAATTAGACTAGTTCTGATGTATAGGTCAGGGGTAGTTTAGTCATTTTGTAAAAAGGCATCTTGTCAGCCTATAAATAGAATAGAAAATCTCATACATGAGGCGACTGTTGATAGATAATTAGAATATTTTGTGTCTTACATTCTCAAGTTGTATTATTATTATATAATGCTCAAACCCTAGCATTTATTGTAATCAATCACCTTCATCAATACAAACAAGCATTTATGACTATTTCTTGCATTGAATGTTTCTTGATTGTTTGATTTCCGCCATACAATCATTATCTCGATCATCATATTCGATCCAAGTGAGAATATTAATATCACTACACAGTCACTCATTTCTTCTCCCAAATAGAGCCAAAGAAAGTTAATGAGGTTTTAAAGGATAGAAGTTGGGTTGAAGCTATACAGGAGGGACTGCTTCAATTCAAAAGGGAAAAGGTTTGGAACCTATGTCCTCTCCCTCAAGGGAAGACTACTATTGGAACCAAATGGGTGTTTAGAAACAAGAAGAATACTAGAGGCCTTGTCTTTAACACAAGGCAAGACTAGTTGTTGAAGGATACACACAAGAATAAGAAATTGATTACACAGATATCTTTGATCCTATAGCAAGATTTGAAGCTATCTGAATATTCCTAGCTTTTGCTACATCCAAGGATTTCAAGGTTTACTAGGTTGATGTCAAGTGTGCTTTTCTATATGGGGTGATTGATGAAGTGGTGTATGTCAAACCACCACCTAGGTTTGCAGATCTTGATCATATTGATTATGTTTGCAAGCTTCATAAAGCTCTTTATGGGTTGCACCAAGATCCAAGCAAGTGGTATGAGACTCTATCTTTGTATCTCTGTCAGCATGACTACAAAAGTGGTACTATAGATGGAACTCTCTTCCTCAATGGAATAGGGAATGACTTAATGCTAGTTCAAGTATATGTATATGACATTATCTATGGTTGAACTAATCTAAAGCTTTGCAAAATTTTGAGAAGCTGATGAAAAATAGATTTGAAATGAGTGCCATGGGAGAACTCAAATTTTTATAGGAATTCAAGTGAAGCAAGTTGAAAGTGACATCTTCATAAGTCAGTCAAAGTATGTAGAAGAATACTTACAAGATTCAATAAGACTAACTCGATAATTGCAAAGACATGGACTAGACATTGAGGGGAGTGTGTAGATAAACACCTTTACCAGGCTATGATTGGGTCTCTTATGTATCTTACAACTAGCAGGTCTGATATCATGTTTGCCACTTGTATTTGTGCAAGATATCAAGCCAACCCTAGGATGTCACACCTAGTCACTATCAAAAGGATTCTAAGATACCCTAAAGGTGCTACCATACTAGGCCTTTAGTATACAAAGAAGTTTGATTTAAATTTGTATGCATATATAGATAGTGACTATGGTGGCTGCAATATGACTGCAGAGTCTACATATGGGGGTTGTCAATTCCTTCGTGGAAAGAGTGTCTCATGGCAATGCAAGAAACAATCATATGTGTCTGCATCAACTAATGAAGCTAAATACATTATTGTTGCAAGGTATTATGATCCAATGCTAGAATAAGGAATAAAGTTCAAAGAGACTCCCATCCACATATACAACAACAGTGTTATCTCTATTACAGAGAATCCTATGCAGCACTCAAGGACAAAATACATCAACATCATATATCATTTAATTAGAGATAATTTTAAAAGGGATTAATGAAACTAGTTATAGTTAACACAAATGAACAATATGCAGATCTGTTTACCAATGCTTTTAATGAATAGAGATTTAAATATCTTATATCAAGTATAGGGATGATTAACTTTGAGTATATTTTCTTTAAACTTAATTCATATTATTTTCAAAATATGTGTGTTCTAAGTTGTGTATTCCATCACCTTCATAAGCCCTTATTTAGTCTGGAAGAAAAATCTTTTAAAAATTTTGTCTCTTAGATTATTCAGAATTTTAGTTATTTGAAAAGATATTCTTTTTACCTTTGGAAGAAAATTATGTCATCTAAAACAAATAACTACTTATTTCAACTTACCTTCAGAAGAAAATTTTCAAGATATCTTCCGATGCATAAATGAATATAAGTACTTATATGTTTTTGTAGAACAATTTTCTTCCGAAAACAATTAAGTCTCGGAAGTTTTTATTCTTATTAGAATAAAAATCACCAAGTCTTAATATCTTTCGAAGCAAAATTTTCAATAATATTTGAAATTTCTTCCAAAGCCATTTCAACTTTGGAAACTTTTTATCAAAATTTCTAAAAAGAAAATACATTCGAAAGATTTTCAACTTCCAAGATAACTAACTTTTTGGGCAATTTTTCAAATATGGGACCGACATCTAGGTTTTAAAGTTTATCCTCTTTCATTAATTTTATTTCAAAAATTCATTTCATATAATATACCTGATGGTTCTCTCTTTTCACTCTCTTCTTCTTCTTCAAATACTTCTAAACCGAAATTCACCAAAATCCGACTTTGTTCTTATTTTCCTTTACATTTAAGCTTTCTAAAATGGCATACCCTGACTGTAGAAACAAACCTGATTTCTCCATGCAACTGTACAGGCAACACTTTCAAGTTGCCCTGTTGGTCTTTGAGAAAGATCAAAGTTTCTAAGAGGTCTATCGTATTCTTTCTTTGTCTAACCACTTCACTTACCTTACCATTGCTCCTCCTTTCTATGAGGATATCTATTGGAATTTTGGAAGACCTGTCAAGTGGTCATTATGGATAGGGAGAAGGCACTATCTGGCATAGTGTAGGGGAGGACAATCTTCATCACTCCAACCACCATAAACACACATCTTTAGCTGGATGATGTAGAATGTGAATTTTCTTTTCCCAATGTTGCTATCAACCACTCCTTTGAGCAAATGGGCTATGAGATAGATTTCTATGTAATGACCTTAAGGAAAAGGAAGGTCTATCTCAGTGGAAGTATCTACTTCATGTGGTTATCCATAGCTTGTCCAACAAGCATGCAGGATGGGATCAAAATCCTGAAGATCTCTCCTTTATAGTACATAGGATGGTTGATGGGGTCTAGTTCAGGTACTCACAGTTTGTGTATACCAATTTACCTGTTAACTTAGACTCCTTAGAGTATTACATATTCCCTAGATATGTTCAACACATTTCTAATTATGAACTGGGCTCACAGTTAAGGAGAACAATCAATATTCTTAAATTTGGATTGATGAAGCCCGTCATCTTTAAGATAATACAAAAGCCAACTGCTAGATTCTATGGGGTAGAAATAACCCTTTGTCCTAAAAATGTTAGAGCTCATTGCTCAAGGTGACAACCTAGCAGCACAAGCTAGTGTTGAACCTACACCTACTTCTTAACCACCAAAACAACCACAAATCATCCATACCAACCATAGAAAATCCAAACGAACCCTTGCTTGAGCTACTAAGCTTGTGTATGCCCTATATCTTCACCCATTCAGGAAGAAGTGGATACTTGGGCTCCCACTTCTCTTGAGGAGCAAACCATTCCCATCTCACAAATTATCAGTGCTGAGGTTCCTCATGATCAGCCTGAAAATATCACAAGTCTAGCAGCCTTAAGCCTTCACTCAGAGTCTCAAAACTCTAGTGATCAAGCTTCAGGGGAAAGTTACCATCCCTAGCCTCTTGATCTCAAGCAACTAATTCCCAACCTTGACTTCTATAATGATGAAGACATGGGGTTGGTTAGTATCATGTGTCTCTTTACTCTTCCCCTACTCAAAGAGAGACGAGTACTCCTATCTCTCCCATATCTAGTCCACATCATTCACCCATTACTGAGGTGGATCTCCCTGAACTTGTTTAGAAGGTCCATATGGAATAGACTCTCACTTTTTCAAGTGATTACATTATTAAGACCTCAACCATGACTACACAACCCATTGACACTTCATCAGAAGTTGTCATTGAGCAAGGGAAATCCAGCAGCCAATAACACTATGCTGGTGATGAGGAAAAAATACTTTGGTCCTATTCTCACATCCCCCAAGATTCTTTCGATGAAGATGAGGGGAATTTGGGACTAAATGTGGAAAAACTATAAAAACGCGCACTTAATTAGTCTCTAAGGTTAGTCACTTGGAATCTTAATTAACTACCCTTCAAAACAAGGTCAATGATCAACAACTTGAGATTTCTTACTTCAAAAAGAAACTAGCTGGGAGACCTTTAAGGAGAGCCCATACAAGAACTCAAGAACCTATGGATTTTACAAACCTAACTCATTGCTCACTTATGCAGGAGGGGGATGCTACCGAAACGAGGGTGAAAGTCATATCAATCATGGAACCTAGGAGTTCTTCATAGAGTATGGACATAGAGTATTCACTATCCTCATTTGCAGTTGTCTATACTCAGCAGCCACCTTAAGTTCACATTGATGTTGACTCACTCATTTATAGTTTATTTGAGGAGGCTATTCCAAGCAATGTCATCACCACCCCAAGGAGCTTTCAATTACATTTTAGGGTGGAGGTATGATGCTGAGAGAAGAGCCCTCATACTTTATAGACTTTAAGGGCATCAAGAGATCTTAAACTTTTAGACCTTGAACTATTTTGAAGGTCTTGATCTTGTCAACATTAAACTTCCCAATCATCACAAACAAGCTGAAAGATTAGCTGAAAAGATACAAGACATGCTTGCTAAAGTGTTCAAAGTTAGAATACAAATGCGAGCAGGTAATGTCATTGGTCAACTAGTTGTTGAGTTGGACTCTAATATTAGCTTCAAAGGGGAGACATTGACTAAAGGCCCAGTGATAGAACCTGTGAGCACTACCACATAATCAACAACTTTAGCATCCCATTCCGTCAGTGAAACAGTTGATAGTGAAGGCGTCTCATATCCTCTCTCTGGCTAGAGTCTGACTGCTACATTAGACAATTAAGGCCAAAGATCTTTTCACCCTGAGTCACAAAGGTCTGGGTGATAAAAGGAAATTGATAATGACTCCGGAGGAGATTGAGGAGGATGAGAGAGAGAGAGAGAAAGAGGAAGCTAAAGGGAGAAAGTTCTGGTGCATCCTCAAGATTTATAGAATCTGCTATCAGGGTTGCTCACAGATGAAACACTCAAAGTGAGGAGTTGAGAGAAGCTAGGATACACTTTTTGGGGATTAGGAACTATGATATTGATGAGATCATGTCCCTCACCTTAGATGAATTAAATGAACTGGTGGACAAAGAGATCTCTAAGGAGAGGAAGGAGGTAGAGGATGCAGAGTTGCTCCTCAAGATCAAGGAAGAAAGAATGAAAAAAAGGTTGTATAAATATGTTCCTACCCTCTTTACAGTTCAAGAAAGTCCTACAAGTGAAACTATGGCAAATCAACATCCTTAGGTAAATAAAGAAGCTGACAAACAAAACATGATCAACTACTAGAGTGCCACAAGTCTCTATCAGATAGCTATACTTCTTCCCTTGTCATATGAGTACATTGAATTTGAATACCTCAAACATCTTAAGCTACAAGCTCTAAAGGAACAAAAAGCTTCTAATAGAAAGATGAGGTAAGAAGCTACAAAGTCAAGAGCCATCAGCCAAAAGAGTCAAAAGAAGTCTATTGATATGCAGAGGATGATAAGATTCTTACAGTTGTATGGATTCTCTAGAAGGAAGCATGGTCTAATGTCTCTATCCACCATGGATGAGAACATTACACTGATCAAGCGTAAGATCGAAAACAGAGCTTGTTGACTTACACTCCCCACCAAGTTAGTCTCTTCGTGAAGCTAAGGTTAAGGTTGAACCATTTGAGACAACACAACTTGGACCTCATGCTGGTCCACAACAAGCTTAATGTTTTAATCCACAACGTGGTCCAACTCTCCCTCCTTCTAAACCTGTGAGGGATAAGGATCCAACTAAGAAAGATAAGAGAGAACCATTTGGCACTAAAGGCAATTCTAATAAGTTCAAAAAGGAAGAAGAGGATGTCCTCCAAGTTTGTATCATAGAAGAAAGCAAAGGCATCCACTCCCAGTCCTCAGGATGAGTTAAAGCATCCTGAGGATGTGCAAGAAAAGGCTGCTCAACCCACTCCAATTCAAGTAGAGCCACTTGCATTCGAAAGTCACATCTTGTCTTGGACTTTTGCTGCAAATCCAGATAGAGGGCATGTCAATAGAGATCAAGGGGTCAAGATGTTTACTTCTAGAAAGACATGCTTAACCTACTTCTACATGATCTCTTTGATATGAAAAGATACTTTAAGAGTCTGAGTGATCCTGACCAACTAATGAAGAAGGGAATGGTCATCATCATGATGAGGACTATCAATATCTGAAGAAACTTCTCTGTTTTGGTAGTAGCATCAGCCTAAGGGGAGTTTGTAAGGATTATAGAAAGGCTTATGCATCCAAAACAACCCAAGTTCTTCCTGTATGCATGCACTTGGTACATAATAGAAGTTTCTTTGGAAGTGTCATACTCTACAAAAAGAATAAATTCAAAGTATGAAATCTTCTAAAGCCAAGACCAATATCTTCCAAAGCCAAAGGTACTATCTTCCGAAGCTTCAAATACAAAGTCTTCCAAAGCCAATGAAGTGAAGATAGAGTTATTCCAAAGACTTTAAATAACATGATTTCTCTTATGTACTTTTCATAAAGCTGACCAACTTTCCACTGCAAGTCTAAAGACTCACTAACTTATACAAGTTGATGAAAGGTCTATTCTTTTTGTAACTATACATGGAGGTATTGAGTTTGTAACTTTCTACTTTATGTACTTTTATCCTTTTTGTAATATATTATGATATGAGCTATGGCATGTCATGGTCACTATTCAAAAAATAAATATGGCTTTTGACTTTACATTGATATTGTTGTCTAGATTAGTGTTTCTAGTTGGTCTTTAAAGTATGACTAGCTATAGAATATAGTATAAAGTATCTCAAGTCATTGTATCTGATATTCATGATTTTTATCACCTATAAAAGAACTTGAGAAGTAATATACTGCATTCTTGAAAACCAATATCTATGTTATTGTGTTCTTTAGTTTCTGTCTCTTTTTTTACTTGTGTTCATTGTATCATAATCAAGTTCAGGTTCCTTATTTGATATGTTGAGTGTTCTAACACTCTCCTCATTGTGAGACTAAGTGTATTGACCATACCTTAAACGGTCCTGCACATCCTCCATGTTTGTTAGATAGGGAGTGGATTATAACATAGAGGAGGTACTACCATTAAGAGGAGACCTTCCTTTTCCTAAAGTTCTTAACTAAATAGTCACTTTCATAGCCCATCAAATAGAATGAGCAGTTTCATGCCTCTTTGGAGAAAACTAACTCACCTTCTTCATCATCCGACCTTAGATGTTATTGATGGTGGCTAGAGTGATGAACACTGCTTCCCCTACACTGATGCAGATAGTGCCATTTCACTATCCAAGATGACCTCTTGAGACGTCCTCTATAGTTCTAGCAGTTGATCTTCATAAAGTGGATGGTCTATGGTGAAAGTTGTGAGGTATGAAGAAAAGTGACTTTTGAATTCTAAATTCCATAAAGTGGATGACCTCTTGACAAGTCCTCTAGAATTCTAGAATTCCAGCAGTTGATCTTCTTTTAATTCACCTTGGTGCTTCCAAAAAAAAGTGACTTTCCTTCCGAAGATATTTTTTCTTCTACTCAGAAGTCTTATTCTTGTTCATGTGGATGGTACTATTAGGGTTGTAAATGCAATCCTTAGCATAATGAGTTGTAAAAGCACACATGATGCATTCCACAACCTTACTTATAATAGTATTATTCTGAGGAGAAGATTGATTTTGATCTCTTTTCAACTCCTTCACCTTCTTAGATGACGCAACAAGCTTCTGAGGATGAAACTTGCTTTTGGAGTTGACTGGTTTAGGTTTTGTAGCAGTTATGCACACTTGTTCAACCTTCTTTTCTTGACCTTGATCATTTGAACTTGAACTAGGACTCCTGGTGCTAGAGTCCTTTGTTAACTTTTCAATCTTCATCACCTCAAACCCAACAGAAATAAATACATGATTTTGCCAGGGGTTAAAGGTGGGCTTGATCTCTTGGACTTTCTTTGATTTTTTTAGTAGCCCTGATTGAATTCTTCCTAGTAGACTTGGTCATGCCTAGTATATTCTTTTCTCCATGAATATAGTGACACTTCTTAGGATCAAGATCTTCACTCACTTCTAATTCATTATTCATTATATGCTCTTGATCTTTATCATCTTCTTGGATAAGATCAATGAGAGGATACTCATCTTCATATGTTTCACACCTTAGAGATCTGACTGATAATAATGTGAGTGAAGGATCAATTTATATGAATCCACAGATCACAATCAGGAATTATCAGGTTAGATAAAATCAAATAGTGATCACTTAATTAACACTATTTATTGTTTAATTGATTGATGATGATATAATAATTATAATTTTAATCAATGAAGAACTGAACAAATGAATCATAATAAATGAACAATCACAATTGATTCAAAAAGTACTTGATTAAAACTATTTAACAATTACAATTGAAACAAATAATAAATGATGATTTGGTGTAAATGTTGTTTTTGTTGCTAGGGTTTGTAACTAAGCTTATGATCACTAGCAATTAGGGTTTTGTGATTGGTTGATATATTGATGAATGTAATGATGGATACATAAAAGTGGCCATGTTGACTTTATGACATCACTTAGTGTTTGACTGTTGACTTGATGTACTTGGTGATGTACATACAAGTGTCTTTGTTTTTCGTAGGACTTGGTCTTCCGAAGGACTTTTGCTCTTCAATAGAAGATTTTGTCTTCCGCGGGTCTTCTGGGATGCATAAATTCTTTGTTGTTAAGGTATAGTTTCAACATGTCATGTTGATTATCATGTTGTGATATTGATTAAAGATAGATAAAAATGGACTTCATATTTAAGTCACAATGAGTTTGTCCGTCATGGATGAGTCAAATTATCACTTTTTCACACTTGAAAACTATGTGCTTTATAGCATAAGATCTATCTTAAGATTTCTATGAAATCATAAAAATGCAGAATGATAAATAAGCTCTGTAATTTAATATACAGTTGATCACTTGGATTCTTTTACTAACGTAAAATAGAGGTGCCTTTAACCTAGGTCTTTGTTTACACAAAATAGAGGGATGATGAGGGTCATATTGAGATCATAAGTAGTTTACTATGATAAACCAAACGTATTCATAATCCTAGGTCTTTGCTTACGTAAAACAAAGGGAAAATATTTTGCAAAGATACAAATTATTATATGTCAAAATATAGTGTGTTTGGGTGAGTAATATGATCACTTAGGATACGACTTACTTGTCTACTTCTCAAAATGGAATTGACCACATTTAGTCATCTAAGCATTATGTTTAAGCATGAATTCCTATATGTTCTAACCAGGCTAAATCTACTCACATATCAAATCACATCTAATCAGTCTTTATAATAACTTAAAGTAAGGAAAGAAAGCAAAGTCATAGTGTACTTTCATTTCCCAAATATAAATACAGTGAAACATATTAACAAGACAAACTTTTTGTATTTTGAATGTTTTGTGAATGTTTTTGACTTTTTCATATTAATATGTATAAGAACAGACTCATGCTTTTCTTTTTGTGAATGATGAATCTAGGTTGATCTTGCCCAAAGACTCAATCAGAAAATTAAATCTAACTAAATCAAAGGCTTTGGTGAATAAATCAGCAAGGTGATTTGTTGTATCCACATTGATTAACTTGATTAAACATTTTTATGAGCAATCTCTCAAAAAATGGTATCTGATTTCAATATGTTTGGTTTTACTATGTTGCACTGGATTACCAGTGATAAACAAAATAGTTGAGTTATCTATGTGAATTGGTTAAAGAAAATTGTAACGATAACAAGCAACTAGTTTTGAAACCATAATACTTGAGAGCAACCAAGTGAAGTAGCTATGTACTTAACCTTAGCTATGGATAGTGAAACATTTGTTTCCCTATTGCACTTACAAGAAACAAGTCTTGGTCCTATCAATTTCCATCCACTAGTTGTGGAGTTTTTGTTGTTGTTACATCCTCCAAAACTATCATAATATGAGTAGAGGTTGAGATCTCCTTCTTTGGGATACTAAAGCCCAAGAGATGGTTTCATTTTAAGATATCTGAAAATCCTCTTGATTTCATTCATATGGACTCTTTTGGATTTGATTGGTACCTCACACAAACACACATAACAAACATTGTTGGGTCTGAAAAAGGATAATCTATATTATCAACATTGTCCAAGTCAAAAGAAGTCAATGTCACAGTCAAGGGTAATAGAAATTTCAAACGACGAATTCAAGACAAAGAACCGAGTCAAGATGTTGAAGATATATTTTGTCTATGACCTTAAATGTAATACATATATTTTGTGTCAACAAAATATATTTTTTCTAGTTTTAGTCTTCTTTTGGTCTACATGTAATTTTCGCTTTATAGTCTATGTCTTGGGACTTAGTGTGTCATTAGTGGATTTAACATTTACTATAAATAGATAAGTGTAATTAGCGTTATGTGTGCTGGAATGAGCCGGTGATTGGGGTTCCATGTAAACAACATTTCTTGCAATCAAAATCAGATCAAAGTGGGGTTTTAGTTGGTTTTCTTCCTTGTTCATCATATTATCTATATATTATATACTTTTAATCCAAAATCTTCTAGCTGCAAGGGACCAACAATCTAGTATTAGAGTATAAGGGAGATCCAATTGAGTCATAATTGTTGAAGATTACTACCAATTTATGGAGATTGAAGAAAATGTTTTAGAGAGAGAAAGTGGATTTTCTAGAGAGAGAAACCGGATTTGAATCTTAAATCTCATCACAAACACAACAATTCATCAAATCAAAATCACATACAAACATATTTTGTCACAACATTCAAATTTACACAAGAAAACTACAAAGGAATTGACTGATTTCAAGATTTTTTCTCTCACATACAAGCGTGTGTGTGTGTGTTCTTGGTGTTCATAAGAGCTTCAACTCTTCATGGAGCAAAACTAGATCCAATCTTGAACGAAAGTTCAAACTGTCCAGCGAAACTATTTTGTTTCAGGAAAAATTACTATCCAGAGAATGTGCTCCGACCAAAGTATAGTTTTGTCCAACGAAATTCCAGCGAAACTATTTTCTCCTGGCGAAACTACCACATTTGACTAGCGAAAATATCACTTTAGTAGTTCCCCTTTACCAATGTTCTTGTGGTAGAGCACCACCATACCACCATCCCAAACAACGATAAGAAATCGACAAATCAACCCCGTGAAGCAGTATCATAATGCATAACAATCAACCTTTTCTCCTTTATTTCTTGTATTTGAGCATCTAACCCACCAATATTAGCATAGGATTCCAATGGGGCTTTCTCAACCTTCATGACATACACCATAGGGTCGACATCATTTTATAGAAGTCCAACATCAGAAAGAACCTTATTGTGCCTCGAAATCACACCCAGGCTCTAGTTGATCCTTATCAACAAACAACAATATCCAAACATAATACTCTGGTCCATTGATGACGACACAATTGCATGATTCTCATCAATCAGCTCCTCTAGATTACCAACGCTCATAAGATATCAACAGAAATCATCAACCTTCGACCTATCCTCCTCCGTCTTCTCATCTTAAGCCTTCGAATGAGGCGTCACTATCGGTAGCCTAGCGGCAGCCTCTAGCCCAATCTACTGTCGTTGTTTATGGCCGACTCGAGCCAATTGCGCTGCCGGTTTGAACTTTTCTCCTTTTTGTTTCCATCTTTCCGGTCGCCATAATTGCCTTGCCGGTTTAAGCCTCCCTGAGTTCCTTGGCCCTCTTATCCTTTATTTATTCATCAACTACCACCACCATCCGATATCTAAGGGAGTAGATCCGATGACAACATTTTGAAAGTGGGCAAGATGCTTTGGGTTCATGATTTTAAGTGTTAGGGTTTGAGTATGGTAATTGTGTTACTTAATATTGGGCTAGGATTTCAAAAGCTTTGTGTGGGTTAGTTAAAATTTTAAAAAATTTGGGCCTAAATTTATGTGGGTTAAGTCCATTCTTATAAAATTTTTAGTGGGGCCTGAAATGGTGTAGGGTGTGTTTATGTTTGTTGGGTCGTTAAATCAAAATAAAAATAAAAAACTTTTAATATTTTTGTTGTTTTGGGTGATAAAGTGAATTTAATATTTTGTTTGAAAATGTCTTTCTCTAACGATCTCGAATCAGATAATGCCATAATGTCGATTTGACTGTTTTTCAGTTACAAAGAAAGAAAAAATGTCTGATTTGATTGATTGATTCCAAAAATGGCAAATAATATAAAGAAGCATGTTCTAGAACTTAGTAAAAATGAACAAGTTTAGAAGCTTCTTGACTCTCTTCCATCTGAATAGAGTCACCAAGTTAACTGTAGATGGTAATGGCAACAGAAGTTGCTTCTCTGGCACAAGAGGTAAAAAGTACACATCTTTGAATGGTTGGAAGATGAAAAATCTTTATACATCTCATGTGAAGCCGGTTTCACATGATTCAAAGATGAAAATGACAAAAGTGTCAAAAGCTAAATATTTTACTTCGAAACTTAAAGAGAACATGATTTCAAAATTTAATTTGTTCAAACAAAAGTAACTAAACTAGAAAATGATTTCCAAATCTAGTCTTGAGATTGTGTTTGTAATTATTTTACATGGTTTTGCTACATTAATGGTCGATCATCACTTAAGCAAATTACCTTATCAGAGAACCTATTCCTCAAATCTATAGAAGATACTGAGCTAGGAATCCTCCTCCTACATCTTAGAAAACATTCCGAATTGAGAGTTGGGAAAATTGTTCATGTTTTATTCAATTCATGCCCACAACAAAGGGAAACATAAAAATATAGGAAGTTTATGAGATGAAAAATCTTTGTCAACAAATTCAGAAAGCTTCAATTTAGGGGGACATTGAAAATCATTCTATGGTTGACTTCTCGATGTTGAATTCGTTTGAAGGCGTTGATAATGAAAGACTAAGGGGGAGTATTGTTGGGTCTAAAAAAGGATAGTCTATGTTATCAACATTGTCCAAGTGAACAAAAATCAACGTCACGGTCATAGTCAAGAGAAAAGTCAAACAACGATTTCAAGATGAAGAACCGAGTCAAGATATTGAAGATATATTGTGTCTAGGATCATTAATGTAATAAATATATTTTGTGTCAACAAAATATATTTTAACTAGGTTTAGTCTTGTTTTGGTTTACATGTATTTTCCATTTATAATCTAAGGGGTTGTTTGGCAACTTCTGAATGATTAAGTGTTAAACCAATAAGAGGTGTTAACAATTAAGTGTTGAACCATCAAGTGGTCTAAACCATTAAGAACTAGTATATCATCTAACTATTAAAACACAAATCTCTAACCAATTCCGATGAGAGGTCTTAACCATTCAACATTAGACCTTTTAACCATTCAACACTAGTATAATACTTAACCATTCAGAGGCAAATGTCTGAACCATTCAGACATTTCCTTGCAAAACAAACAATCTGAACCATTTAGACACTTGAACCATTAAGAGGCTGATTCGAGGATGCCAAACAACCCCTAAGTCTAGGGACTTATTGCGTAATTAGTGTATTTAACATTTACTATAAATAGATAAGTGTAATTAGGGTTATCTGAGCTAGAATGAGCTAGTGATTAGGGTTTCCATGTAAACAACATTTCCTGCAATCCAAATCAGATGAAAGTGGGTTTTATTTGGTGTTCTTCCTTCTTCATCATATTATCTATATTTTATATACTTTTTATCTAAAATCTTCAACAATTTCAAGATTCAAAGCTTCAAGGGACCAACAAACATTATGTAGGCCTGCTGGTAGTTAAGTACATTAATGATCCAATCTTTAATCTATATAATCATTGATTAACTGATTTTCATGAAGGATTAAGTACAATCTTGTCTATTGTTGATGTTGGTGTTTTGCATGAAGAAGTATGAGCAAGGTTGTACTTCTTTAATATTTGATGAATATACTTCTTTTGATTGATGAAAAATTCTATCTAGTTTCTGATGAACTTGCAAACCAAGAAAGAAGCTTAATTCACCTATTGAACTCATCTGAAATTTAGATTTCATCAAACTTTCTAAGTTTTCACATAGTATCTTGTTTGTTGATTCAAGAATAATGTCAACCATATATATTTGGACAACTAAGAGATCTTGATGATCATGCTTGGGAAAGCAAGTCTGATCAATTGTTCCTCTTTTGTATCCATGCTTAAGCAAGAAGGATGATAATTTCTCGTATAACTTTCTTGGTGCCTGATGAAGACCATACAAAGCCTTGTAAAGCTTGTATACCCTGTGTGGGTAATCAGGATCCTCAAAGCCTAGAGGTTGAGCAACATAGACTTCTTCAACAATTTTACCATATAAGAAGACACATTTTGTAACATCTGGAAATTTTAAGTGATGCAAAATGAAGAATGAAAGTGAAGTATAAGAAAGAAAACATAATTTACCCTAGGTTGAGGTGTTAAAAGTGTAAAGAATGACAAAAGAATAAAAAGTTGGTGGACAAAGTACGCATGGCCGCCAACACTGTCTTGTACATTTCATTTCAACTGGAATTTAGAGTGAGAAAGAGACCTCGGGTTTTGAAGAAAGAAGAAGAGTAATTCGAATTCAAGGTAAAACTTCTTTGTTTTGAGGTGTTCATGTTGGGTTTTAGCCTTGGTTACATGCTTATGTGCTTGTGTGTGTTCGGGTGTGTGTTTTTTGGTGGGTTGCTAGGTGTTTGAACTCATTAGCATACGGGTTTGAAGGAAGACACACTCAAAGTTGCACAATGTGAGTTCTAGAACCTCTTTTTTTACATGTGTTAATTGATTTTAGGGCTGAAAATGCATGTATGTATGTTTTTATGAAAATGGGTTTTTTCCCGTATGTATGTGTGTGTGATTGTGGGTGGGTTATGATTTGGGTGTGTTATGATGATATAGTTATATTGTGTTCATGTTTTGTTGCTTAGAATATAAGAACTAAGCTTAGAGTAGGTTCAGATTAGATTTGGGGATTGACTTATGTTGATTAGTGTAAGATGTGTAGCCCATGGGCTTGAAATTGGCCCATGCGCCCAACTGTCGAATTGTCTAAGTGTTTGCCCAAACGCCTGAAAACCCATACGCCCAAAAGTTCCCATGTGCCTAGAATAGGCTGAATTTGACTAAGTGTCCCATGCGCCTATGCACTTATGTGCCTGCATGGTTCCCATGCACGTAGAAAGGCCTGAAATGACTAAGTGTTGGGTCATGTGCCCTAATATTGCCCGTGCGCCCAGAACTTTTCCCATGCACCTAGAAGGTCATGCGCCTAGAATATTTTTCTGAATTTTGGGAAAAGTAAAGTGTTAGGCTTTGACTTGGGAGGTTCCTGGGGGTAATGTGAGTTGACTTTTTGATGTCATATGTGATGTGATGGATGATGCTACGTATGGTATGGTTTTGTTTATGTTTATGTTCCATGTATGTATGTTATTTTCCATGGCTTTGC
>BJCM01062483.1:0-22413 GCA_018326385.1 Flaveria bidentis | reverse complement strand
TAGGTCTTGGTTGGTTTGGATGGTTAAAATACAAGTCCGGACCTTAAACGAACCGAAAACATTAAAAAACTGATTTTGCTGAAACGAACTGTGGGTCACGCCACGACAAGTATGAAACATGATTACAACATAAAATCCATCATTTTATTAATATTCAAAGATCCAAAGACCAAAACGAGTCGGGTTTACAATACAGGATAACAAATACAAATTCAAAGATCGAAAATGACGAATGTCACACATCTCAAGTCCAGTTTATCTTGTTTAATAACTAACGTATTATATTCAGCTATAGAAATTTTGTAATTATAATTATAACATTTCTTTGTTTAAACAATGATTTGGAAAGGGTTCTATACTTCTATTTTAACAATTAAGATCTTACAAGTGTATGAAGATTTCAACTCTGATAAATGTATTGTGTTCAGTAAAGTTATAAATGGATTTGATATGCATTGTTATAGTGGTTTGGACACACAATTATAGTATTTTAGTCCATTTATGTGTCAAACAACCTAGATGTGCTAATGCAATGTTTTAAGTATCTTATAGCTACAAGTGCTGGCAAAATGGATACCTGTTTAGATACGATAAGATATGTTTAACAAAAAAATCACAATGTACTTTTTTATTTTTTTAAAATAATTAAAATTAGGAGTATTGGATTTATCATTTCTTCTTCTTGATACCTAAAACATATAGTTGTCACACTCAAATAATCAAATCTAAGTGTTAAAGGTGTCGTTTCCATATTTGATACTTGTGCTAATCACGTTGTTTGTAACTTGTTAAACATGATAAAACACGATTTGGCAGCCCGCCTACAGCTAGTATTAAGCCCCCCACGTTGCGGCGGCGGGGATAAAGTTGTGTCAAGTAGCACCAACGTCACACCACCGTTAGCGACCTTCAACATCGAAAAATCTCGTATTAAAAAAGATATAAAAAGAAAAAAAGAAAAACTCTAAAACATAAAAGTGTTATACGCGTTGTATAGCCCTATATGTGTCGTATAAGATGTCGTATAGGACGGTATGAGGTGTATGGACCTCTGTCAGGCTCCCTTGAATTTTCATAGTTTTCAGTGTATTCGATTATATATGCCACGTATGATAGATGTTATATGAAACATATAAAAAGGTGTCAAATTTTAAAGTGATATTTTTGTATATTAGGAACCTTTTAAATATTTTATCATTCACCATTTAATGTTTTCGTATGATCGCTTCTACGAGAGATAAATTAATAAAAAATAAACAAATATATATAAATCTTCTTGCACATTAAAATAGTCAAATCAAACAGAGAGAGACAGATATATACAGGTATGTATATATACATATATGGATATAAATATATCGTATATTTCATACGATTTGTGATATCTGTGAGTCGTTGACCCAATCTCATAATGGAAGTTGGAAGGAATACGTTGCGTCTAAGTTATTTACAAAATTTACTCTTTTAACAGCTTTGTTGACCCAATGTCACATCCCACCATGCAATCATCGTATTTATATCTCGTTGTACTTGCACTCTTCCTTTAGATATTTATTATGTATATATATGCATAGGCAAGTTCTTGTTCAAAACGATTAAGTGTTGAGATACGTAAGAACTGATATAAATTAAAGCACATATTCATACATAATTTGGTTACCAAATATTGTTATTATGTGTTTTTGTAGTCAATTTATAAACCGCAAGCGGATAGTAAAGGGTTTATACGAATAAACAAACATGAAAATTTTAGATATAATTATATATTTAACGTGTAAGTTATATGATTTGTCTTTATTATTAAATTTATATATTACATTCAACAAACAATTTCAATTTTCATACACAGTTAATTTAGATGTTTGCATACACAGTTAATTTAGAGAAACATCGTAAGGTGTGGGTGTATAATGTTAGATGCAGGTGATTAGTAATTCACATATTTGTATGTTACTACTTTAATAAAATGGTAATCGGGGTTTCACGTGTTAGCATCGCATTCATTCTTTTTTTCTTGTTTTACTCTCTTATTAAATAACCAAAAAAACTACTACTAATATTTTTTATTTTATGTTTATATTATAATTAGTTTTTTAATAAATAAAGAAATATAACTTTTTGTTAATGTTATTTGTATAGAGATAGTGTTTTATAAAAAAATCTAAAAAATAAACTATTTTTACGTGATATTTTAAAATTGTTTTTTTAAAGTAAATTTTTTATAAAACAAAACTAATTAAAATAGGGAGTTATAGTAAGGAAAATTTTAAAACGTTATTTTAAAACAAAATGTTTAATTTATCTTTAAAAAAATAGAATATGTCGTTTTATAAATAATATTTTTTTATTATTTTTAATTTTTTATTTATTCAGCTCGTGTAACACATATTAAAACTAGTGATGGTATAAACTACATTAGAAACACTAGTTATGCAAAATTTTAAGACGAGAAGCGAAGAAATATGATTAAAATTAAACTAATCAACATTAAATTTTAACTAACATGAAGTATATACGCAAAAAGTATAACGTTTATGTGAGCTGTGGTCGTCATAAAAGAACGCATTAGTCGTGTATCAAGTTTATTTAACTTCGTACCTTATGCAAAAATATAATGATACATGATATGACTACTAAAGTGATTTCTTTTGATAATTATATAAAGTTGTATTACACTCGGAAAATGTATACTTTAATGATTTTGTTTTTCTTATGCACTTGGCTCAATTTTATTATATTTCCATTTGAAGAATTAGATATACAACTAGACAACACTTAATATTTATATTTTTTAAAAGAAAAAATAATTCAAGAATGTAAGTTAACGTAAACTAAATTTAATACATGAAACCTCAAAAACAAAACTATTTTAAAATAACATATCAAAGTTATGTGAAACAAGTATCATTTAATTTTTTTAATGCATCATGTTATCAGGAACTAACAAAACAAATAGTACTACATACCGAAGATAACAGACTCAAAGATAACAGACTCGGTGAATCTAACATAATCTAGATTGTGCATATCAAGTCAAACTCACTCCAACAAAATAAATCTAATGCAATTGTAATATGTTGCATTGCGTCTTGAAAAAAATATATTGGATCTTATAAAGATTGCATCAGGCTAAAACAATATTTTTATCATAAGTTATATAAGGTGAAATTGGATTTCAAAGCAACTTTTTTGTTAAATCATATGTTCTTTTTATTAACAAATGCAATATTTTTATTAACAAACATAACTTTTTTTTAAAAAAAAAGTTACTTTAAATTTATTTTTCTAGTAGTGATTATAACTTATAAGCACTTGATGAGAGATCCTCATGGATCAAAGGCCCAACACATTAGGCCCATTTCAAGTGGACCTAGTCTCAAAAAGCACAAAGATAGAACTTAAGTATAAAGTATAGACCTCTTATAAGCAAGCTCACTCGTGCGTGCTCTCTCTCTATCTCTTGATCTCTCGATCTCTACCTCTATGTTGATATATACATACATGTATGTATGTGATAAGATCATTGTCAAGATGATATACTTAAATACTGTTAGAGTGCCCTCGTATCTAAATCCGTTGGTCCTCTAATCAGCTATTAAACACATTATTTTTAAATATATAGTTATATAATAATGTAAAATCATTGTAACTTGAAGAATTTAAAAGTCGTACAAAAGCGAAAAATACATCAACTCTTATTAATTCCTTCATGTCCCTTTTTTTCAAATGAACCTTTAACCTTAAACTAAATTTCTAAATTCTAAAAAGTATTACCAAAATCCATGATGATATACATAAATCCATGCATATAAATAATACTTCAAAAAAATCTGGCAACACCCATCTATAAGGAGATAAAGGCGAGGGGAGTTTCTACGAGAGAAGATAACTAATTACTAGCGTTATGGAATGAACAAATTGGTATGTAATAATAATTTTATGAAGTTATATCTGTGTGTGATGCAAGTTATATGTGTAGTTTGTCGCTGAAATCTTATCTTATAATAATATATATTAAGACCGTAGAAGAATATCAAATGGCACATCCAAGTCTTCGTATGATGGATGGAAAGAGGTTAAAAAAATCTTTAAAATCTTTAAAAATTTGTTTAGCTTTGTCTATGGTATATATAAGAGGTGTGTATCTATATTATATTATAATTTATCATTATAGCCTTTCTAATTTAGAAAAAGATATTTGTTGGTTACTTCTTCTATCATGCGAACATCCTTCTAGTATAAGACACATATTATTGAGTCGAATTGTAATTAATTTTTCACTTGACGAAGATAACTAAATGTAACTAGTGGTATTCCCACGTGCTTTGTGGCGTGTTTTTTTCCCATGATTCCATTGTTCCACAATCATTATGTAGTTCATCATCATGGAACCGAACACCAACTATCAATATTCACCAAGAGTCGGGCTATCTACACAAATGTATAAATACAAGCAAACCATCAATCACGGGAACCTTTCCTCTCAAATGTAGTCATACTCACCATCACTAAGGGTTAACATAAACTTTAAACAAAAATACGGATGGGTAAATCGTCATCATCATCAAAGTAGTTTAATCTATATGAATTCTAAACTTTCATAAACACATAAAAAAATACCAAACGTTTGCCATCAGCAAAGACTATCACAACAACAAACCCTAGACGAACCCTAGTTCACTATCATTAGGGCTCGACACAATCTGCTCAAACCCACAAAAACCCATAATCAAAATCGTGGCGACGTATTCTATGATGATTTAGATCTCATCTTCATGGTCTCAGTCGTTGGAACATTAAAATACCTAAACACGAGAACATGAGATTTAGCGAGCCTCCTAAATATACACAAATGTATAAATATAAGTTCAATTTAGTTTTAGATGTGATATCGTAAATGAATACTTGAAAACACCAAATTGATTTGATTGTGATTTGATGAGCTTTTAGTGAGGCCACGTTAATTCATGACATTTTTGGTTGTCAAATAGATCGAATAAAGTAAGATTTCTATCAACATTAAGTGAATGGTCATCGTATGTTGTTTGTGAATTGATCATGTTAGACATAGACAAGTAAACAAACTAAACGACTAAACCAATACCAAATGATCACAAGTTAAAAGAAGAGCAAAAATGATGAATCGAGATCAACGACGTCTCTAGAGTATAAACAACTAAAACAACCGCTTTAGTCCCTCAAAATTTAAGAATCCCTATATTTAAAAAGAAAAAAATACGTTTATCAAAATTAATATATTTGTGTTCTTAAAGAAAAAGAAATGATAACAAAATGCTTGAAGGTTTATTAAGATCGACTTACAAAACTTGATTTATTGAAGTCGACTTATGAAATTTGATTTATCAAAAGTTCATCTGTTCATGGCTAAAAGTTCTTTTAGGTTTATCAACTCTAAATTATTTTTTTGCAATCAATCACCTGAACTACTACTATTGTTGTCTGATCTAGATTTATGCTCAATTATGTTAATATACTACCATTGTTTTTTTGTTAGTTTAATATGTTGTTGTCTCTTTTGATATTTTAATCTACAATTACAATTGATCTGTATCTTTACTTAAATATATTGTTGCTTCTTTATCATTTAATTCACCCTAAGTTGTTTTCTACCAAACTACAAACAAATGTGTTTACGTTGCCGGTTGAAAGCAATAGAGGTTTAAGAATAATACAAAGACAAGGGAATCCCATTTTTATTTTGTTTTAGGCCTTTTATTCATTGAGCCGGCTAAAATTACAATTATTATTAGTAACAAAGTGTTATGATTAAACTGATAGGATGAATAACAATATTTAAAACTTGTATTTACATAGATAAGTTATATAAAAGATTTATTTAATGGAAAAACCACCATAACACGTTCAAATGTTATTAATCAAAGACCAATATCCCTTCACCGGAACATATGTTTTTTAATGAAGACAAAACTTCCGACTCACCGAACCACCACCAGCCACCGTGGCCCACTAATCGGACGGCAATTTTGACCCACCCACCTTCTTCTTCCACCTTCAAAATACCCACCCATCATCTTCATCATCATCTTCATCACTTTACTCTTCACTCACTGAAAAAACAAAACACAAACACAACAATCAATGGATCAAACGCTCAACAAATCTCCACCGGCAACTCCGCCGTTGAACTCTCCGCCACCGCCCACCGCCTCCGCCGCAGCTCCGGCTCCTCTTGTTGTCCCTACGGCCTTCAAATACCCAGAAATGTAATCGAATGTTTGTTTGTTGGATTTGAAGAATTATTGGTTTATTTTGTGGGTTTGATGTTGTTTAATTTGTAGGTATACGAGTCCTACGGATTCGATCATGTCCCCTGTTTCACAGGGGATATTCGCGAGGACAAGGTCTAAGAAATCATCTCTTCCGTTAAGAAATTCGTCTGCAAGTAAATAATACCAAAAGGTACAACCTTACTAAGATTATGTTAATTTGAAGGACATTTGTAGAAAATCAAAGCTATAAAACTTTGAGAAAAGATGCATATTGCATGTGGAGATTCGTATGGCTCTGTTCGTCTTTGTTTGTTGGTGATTGTAGCTTCTGTTGCAGTTGCATATTCAAGATTCCGAGTTTGCAGACATGAAGCAATTGAAGATTTTTATTGGGTTGATTGAATCTTGATGCTTACCGTCTTGATTAATGTTATTCTTCTGTTTAATTTTGATCATAGTTAGTTTAAGTTGTAGTTTTTTCGTAAATTAATAAGGACTATATCTAATTTGTAAATTGCAACAATAAAAAGAAGTTTGTTCATCCCTTGATCACAGCCCTAGTCATGTTACCCTCACATGCTCACGACTCAAGTTCGAGTTATTAACTCGAGATCAAGTGAGTGATGATATCTTGAAAACGCTAATACTTATCGGTGTTGGCTACTATTTTAGGGGTTGTTTGTTTTCGGCTGACCGGTTGACTTAGTCAGCGGGTCAGCCCGTTTGATTACCGTTTCGTTTCAAGCTGATCGGGTCTCCTTAGCTCTCTCGCCACCCGCGGAGCCCCCTCCCCCTCGCGACTCGGCCACTCGCCGGTGGTGGAGTAGTTGGAGGCGGAGAAGCGGCGGAGGGTGGTTGTGGTGGTGGTGTGGTGTGGTGGTTCCGACTGTGACGAAGGGTGTGGTGTGGTGTGGGAAGCAGCGAACGGTGTAGTGTGGTGGTTCCGACTTTGGCGGACGACGGTGGCAGTGGTGGTGGTCGGAACGTGTACGGTGACAGTGGTGATTTCGACCGGTGGTGTGACTCCGGTGGGTTTTGTTACTTGAATATTTTGGTTCTAGTCAGATAGACAGATACTGAATCAAACAAGTAAGTTTCAATAAGATGCATACCTAATTAGAACTTATAATTGGGTCAGCTTCTGACTTAGTCAGATCTTACTGAGTCAGTGTAATCAAACAACGTCTTGGTTGTATTAAACACCACTTTAGGATTACAAACTATTGTACCGTGACAACATCCTTATTATGTCTGACTACCATCACGAATATGTTAGATGATAGCTGAAGAAGTTGTATGTGTTGATACCATCGCAAGTGACAGAACACCACTGGGTCACCACTCTCTTTGATTGCACATCTAAGAACAACACTTTCATCTTCATGCTTTGAATAAATTGGATCAAATGATTCTGATGGATAACTATTACAAGATAAATAAGACGCAACTAGTAAAGACTATGTCGGAATCTCTATCTTATTAGGTAGATAATCGATCTGTCTTTCGTTTGGATGGAAGTAGTAATGTGTATTCCTTTAATAAAAGATCAAATTCTTTTTGTCCAAAAAAGCCCCCAAATCTTCCTTCATGGACAATCAAGTCATTATTCATTCAACAAAAATCAACAACGCCCTCTAATTGAGTTGGATTTAAATTAATCAATGATGTATTTTCTTGATTTTAATATGTTGTCTTAACTCAAGAAATGAGTTGACACGTTTTTTTTCGGTGTTCATGATTTGATATTGTTTTTAGAAAAATCTCAAATAATAAATGAATAACTATATTAAGTTATATAAGTATTGAAATGATATAGCATCAAATTAAACAACTAATTTATACGATTCAACGATCGAATTACAAGACAAATAAGCTTGTTAGCCAGATTAACTTGATTTTTTATACAAGCAAGTTACATTCCGCTCAGAAATTTATACAAGTCAACAAGTTTAGTTAAATTAACTCGACTTTCTTGACGAAATTTTGTATACACTAAAATCATTCCCTCATAGCCCAATCACAAATTCCCACATACTGTTTTTCACTTAGTTACATGCAGTAAACTAAATGAATCCTTCCTAACACAACTTGTTGTAGGTAAGGCTGAATATAATTGTGGTCTGGTTTATGATTCTAGATGATTTTATTTCTATTGCACACTCCTTTGTAAAAGTTACGATGAATAAGAAACAAGCACACTGTTGTTGAACGTTTTTTTCTTAGTACATTTTAACATACGCTTTATCTTTGGCACAAAATGTCCCCCATCTTGCTTAATTTTTATTTTAGTCTTATTTTTTATAGCATTTAAATATCATATTACTATATAAAAAGACTTCATATAGTCATGTCGACAATATTTCTTTTCCTAAAATTTATTGAATGGGACACACGTATGTAAATAAATATCAGATGGTTGGGTGCTTATGATTTTAAGTTTGCGGTAACCCTTTTTTACGTACATCAAATTCACATAGTCGGTTTTTATGGTCAAATGAGCATTATTGGTGTACATGACTTAGTTTTACGTTCTTAGATCAAACCAATCATAATATGTTTAGACTCTCTAGAAGCACAAAATCTATTTTTTATTTTTATCTTTATAATTATACTAAAAATCACCAAATCTTCTCTATTCTTTCAATTAAATAATATATTTGTATACATTTTATATTACCTTTTATCTTTACTTTACTCATAAGTACTTTCAAAAATATTAAAAAATTTATAAGTGTATAACAATAAATTCTTAAATTTACCGATGAACAATTATATTTTTTCTCATATTTACTCACAACCACTCAAAACTATCTCATATAATATAATGATTCAGACTCGTATATTTTTAAAACATGGGTTGTCAATCAAACTAGGTTTGATTTCATAGTTTTAAATTACTAACCCTATAAATAAAGTTGCATAACAAAGTAGTCATTATGGGCTAATTCGTTTTTGTTTTACAACTACTTAATAATTACTTAAAGTTTATAAATTGTGTGATAAAAAGTGAAATCTGAGATAAAATGTATACATCTTTAAAAAAATCTTAGATTGTCGAAAGTTATTAAATAAAAACCATCATTATATTTCAAAGCTTGTGAAATTGCCTCATTAGCATTTATTTCTTCAAACTTTTTATAAAAAAAATCTGTTTATAAATTTGTCGCAGAAGCTGTTGATATTTAAATCTTTTGGGGACTAGTTTTACAACAATAAAAGACTGAAAAGGTGAAAATGAATTAAATGCTAAAAACAAACTCACAAACGCGTTTTCTCAATGAACTCCCCACTCTTCAATCTCTCTCCATCTTCTTCTCAGTTCTCTCTTCCCTCTTTCCAAACACAAATTCTAGGGTTAGGGTTTTGAACAAAACCCCCCCTTTTCCACTTCTCAGATCTTCAAATTAGCTCTCTTCTCCTTCAAGATTCAATCTTTCAGAGCCCTCATAAGGGTTCCAGTAATGGGTCGTCTTCAAAAACCCTTAAACCTATTGTTAATTATCTCCGTCGTCTTCACTTCATCTTGCTTCCACGCCGTTTCCGGCGATGATTCCGACAAATCGTCGCTTCTGGAGTTCAAGACCGCTGTTTCGGATCCTGCCGGAGTGTTAATGAGCTGGAATTTGGGCAGTTCGAATCACTGTTCTTGGATCGGAGTCACGTGTGGGTCAAATTCAAGGGTTGTGGCTCTTAATATCACCGGTGGAGGTAACTCTGGCGACTTTACTTGTTATAAGTATGATCTGTTTCCTTTGTATGGATTTGGAGTTAGGAAAGATTGTGTGGGTCGTAATGCTAAGTTAGTGGGGAAATTGTCATCTGCGATCGCTAAGCTTACAGAACTTAGGGTTTTGTCGCTTCCTTTTAATGATTTGAGTGGTGAAATTCCTGTTGAAATTTGGGGTATGGAGAAGCTGGAAGTGATTGATCTAGAAGGGAATTTGATTCATGGGAATTTACAGTCTCGTTTCAGAGGATTAAGAAGCCTTAGGGTTCTTAATTTGGGGTTTAATCGCATATCAGGGGCGATACCGGATTCCTTGTTAGAAATCAAGACCTTACAGGTCTTGAATCTTGCAGGGAATCAAGTTAACGGTTCGATTCCTGGGTTTCTTGATGGATTTGGAGATTTGAGAGGGTTATATTTGTCGTTTAATCAGTTATCCGGCAGCATCCCGTATGAGATCGGGTATAATTGTGGCAATCTTGAGCATTTGGAGCTTTCTGGTAATCTTTTAGTTGGAGGGATTCCAACTAGTTTAGGGAACTGTACAAAGTTACAATCCCTGTTGTTGTATTCCAACTTGCTTCAAGAAGAAATCCCTTATGAACTTGGTGGGCTCAAAGCACTACAGGTTTTGGATGTATCAAGAAATAGTCTCAGTGGTGGAATTCCGCGGGAACTTGGAAGCTGTTCGAACTTATCAGTCCTTGTGTTCTCAAACTTGTTGAATCCGATTCCTAGCATTTCTAGTTCAGATGACAATTTATCGCAGTTAGGTCCAGAAGATGAGTTTAACTATTTTGAAGGTACCATCCCTTCAGAAATCACTACTCTCCCAAACCTGAAGTTGTTATGGGCCCCAAGAACTACGTTAGAGGGCGATTTTCCTGACAATTGGGGAGCTTGTGCTAACTTGGAGATGGTCAACCTGGCCCAAAACTATTTTGTTGGTCAAATCTCCAAAGGGTTTGATATGTGCAAGAAGTTACATTATCTTGATTTGAGCTCAAACAAGTTGACTGGTGAGATTAGCGATAAACTTGGTGTTCCTTGTATGACTGTTTTTGATGTTAGTGGCAACCATCTTTCGGGCTTGATTCCTTCTTTTCATCACACCACATGTGAGCCATTCAATCCATCAACTGCATATGTTCAATATTTTGCATCTAGTTACCTACGCACCCCTTCATTGTTTCCAGAGGATGTTGGTGATCTTGCAGTAATTCATAACTTTAGGGCCAACAATTTCACGGGCCAGTTAAGTTCTATTCCGATTGCAAGAACAGGGGAGCAGACTGTTTATGTTTTTCTTGCGGGTGAAAATGAGCTTACTGGTGAGTTCCCCGAAACATTGTTTGAAAACTGCGCGAAACTGAAAGCAATGGCTGTTAATGTAAGCTTCAATGCTTTATCGGGCAAACTCCCATCACATATTGGTCAAATTTGCCAAGCGCTGACTTTTTTGGACGTGTCGGGAAATCGTTTATCAGGAACAATTCCTCTTAGTTTTGGTGAGTTGGGTTCTCTTCTTGCAGTCAATTTAAGTTGGAATAGGTTAACAGGAGAAATACCTGTCAGCTTCAATAATATTAAAGCTCTCAAAAATCTTTCGATGTCCGGTAATAATCTTACGGGTCAAATTCCTTCGGGTTTGGGAAAGCTTGGATCTTTAGAAGTTCTAGAACTTTCCTCCAATTCTTTGACCGGAGAGATACCAGGAGATCTTGTAGATTTGAGGAATTTATCTGTTCTGTTGCTGAATAACAACAAGCTTTCGGGGCAGATTCCATCTGGTTTAGCAGACTTGAAAACAATCATGAAATTCAACGTCTCCTTCAATAACTTGTCGGGCCCATTGCCACAGAATGAAGTTTTGACGAAATGCAGCAGTGTTCTTGGAAACCCATACTTACAATCATGTAAGATCTCTCCATCAAATTCGTCTCCCGATCAGCCTGTTGGTAACGATTATGCAAATCTTTCTGGTTCACCAGAACAGACGTCAACAAAGGGTGGGGGTGGCTTAAATTCGATAGCGATTGCTTCCATTACATCTGCCTCTGCTATATTTTCGGTTATGCTAGCTCTCATGGTTCTGTTCTTCTGCACCAAAAGACAGCCCAAACCGGGGTCTCGTTCCCAGGGGTCAGTTCGTAAGGAAGTTACAGTTTTCACTGACATTGGAGTCCCGTTAACTTTTGATAACGTGGTTCGATCAACTGGATGCTTCAATGCTAGTAACTGTATTGGAAATGGAGGATTTGGAGCTACTTACAAAGCCGAGATATCACCTGGGTTCTTGGTAGCAATTAAACGGCTATCCGTTGGACGATTTCAGGGTGTGCAACAGTTTGATGCAGAGATCAAGACTTTGGGTCGTCTTCGCCATCCGAATCTCGTGACCTTAATTGGGTATCACGCGAGTGAAACTGAGATGTTTTTGATCTACAACTATTTACCCGGTGGCAACTTGGAAAGATTCATCCAAGAAAGATCAATGCGGACTGTTGAATGGAAAATCCTTCACAAAATTGCTCTCGATATAGCTCGTGCACTTGCATACCTCCATGATCAATGTGTTCCTCGTGTTCTTCACCGTGACGTTAAACCAAGTAATATTCTGCTAGACGATGATTATAATGCCTATTTGTCAGATTTTGGTTTAGCAAGGCTTTTGGGTACCTCTGAAACACACGCGACTACCGGGGTTGCAGGAACCTTTGGGTATGTTGCACCTGAATACGCAATGACATGTCGTGTTTCAGACAAAGCAGATGTTTACAGTTACGGCGTGGTGTTGTTGGAGCTCATTTCTGATAAGAAGGCGTTGGACCCGTCTTTCTCATCATATGGAAACGGGTTCAATATCGTGGCTTGGGCGTGTATGCTGCTAAGACAGGGTCAGGCGAAGGAGTTCTTCACTGCGGGTTTATGGGACGTGGGGCCGCATGATGACTTGGTGGAGGTGTTGCATCTGGCAGTGGTTTGCACAGTGGATTCGTTGTCGACACGTCCGACGATGAGGCAAGTTGTACGGAGATTGAAACAACTGCAGCCTCCATCATGTTAGTTTGCCCCAATTGTTTTGTTCTTTTAGGTTTTAAGATTGTAAACTGTAGCATAGTTTTGTTGGTAAAATGATCTTATACATGTAATATCTCTATTGTTTGTTTGATAAAAGCAGAAGGTAGAGATTTTTGTGGGATCTACCACCGTTAGTTTCTGATGTCTCAAAGTTTGCTTTCTTTTTATTTATGCAGTGAATATAATTTTCTATTGACCACTTGCTACTACTATAAGGTTGTATCATTCTACCTCATAAACAATCTCATTAAAACATCTATAATCTATTACTATTCAAATCCTATAATAAAAAAAATGTTTTTTCAGTATGTTTCCACTCACAAGCATCATAAGTGAGAATATCATATTTCACATGTTGCTCTCTTTTTTGCCACAACCCTTTAGACGTCTACTCGACCTCTAGCATTGAGTGTTTACCAAACGTTGGTGACAGAAAAATAATTTCATCCGATTTCAGTATAAATATTGTGGTTTCCCAAAACATGTTATGTATTTCAGTTAAAATATCAAACAACAAAAGCCGTCTCATATATTTATCGAAAACAGAGTCAAAATATCATCTAAGCAAAGAAGTAACAATAATATGTCTGAGTGGGTGGTCGACATCACCACCACCACCATGCTTAACGAACTCAGCCGGAGTTAGAAAGCTGCCATGACAAACACACACTATTCTAACTTCTTCACCTTTTCCATATTTATACAAAAACCCTTGAATCCTTGTACCATCTGACCCGTCCCCTTTGGTCGAAACACATGGCATCGTTTCATCGTATGCAACACGATCTTTGTCTTGTTTGATCTTTGGGTTGCATTTCACTTTGTTAAGTTCGGAGCCTTCATTGGTTTCACTTGCTTCTTTATGTGAACCTGTACAAAATATTTACGGGTATATAAATTAAATGGCACGACTAACATCACAAAAGTGACATCTAGTCATCTATTTAGATAGATTGTGTGGAGTGAGGATTTAATTCCAGTACAAAGACATTATAGAGTTATAGTGAAGAGGTTTTCCTTGAGACCGATTGTTAGAAACGAGTTAATATAAATTAATTATAACGTAAAACTAGAAGTTATATATATGAGCGCATAAGTTGTTATAAGAAAATTTTTAATACATTTTTGGATCAACAATTAAAATTTTAGTTTGAAGGTCTCCATAACTCTATTATTCGACTATGTAAGAGCGTTTCATGATTAATCGATTAAGTGATTATTTTATCAAGCAAACGAAGTTTTAAATTGTTTTTACTATCATTTGTTCACTTTTTTGTTCTGTTTTTTTTCTGACAAGAAAAATGGTGAATATTTTATAAACCTTAAAGCCTCTTAATATCAAACAACTTAAATGGAAAATACACAAAATTTAATAAAATAAACATAAGGTTCATATATGTATATATTTCATCCAACTCACTTAATTTGAAACTTTAAAAAGATTGATTAGAAATTTAAGCGGTTTTGATTTAGACAAAAATGCAGCTTACTTTATTGACATAATATATTTAAACTCATTATAAATTCATGATTTTGTCTCTTACAAAAATGTTAACCCTAAAACGAGGCTAAAGTGATGCCACGTCATATCTAAAAAGTCCATACCAAACTAAAAGTTAGGTAAAACCATGCTTTATTCTTTAAATAAACACATCAATATAATCTTATTTAAATCTATGTCACTGTAAAACTTAAAACCTTAAACTTTCATCAAATCTTTGATAGAGAAATTGTATAACATGAGCAGAATATGGTCGCAACGGTCAATGCATGATGTCCTTTCCATACCAAAATAATGAAAACGCCTACAACGACTTTAAAATTAGGATTTAATATGTTTTAAAGATGTTGATATGAAATGTGCTGTTTATGAATGGATGATTTTTTATTAATTGTATTATAATATATTTTTGATATAATATATTATCTAGTTCCCTTAATTTATGTTATTTTATTACATATTAAATCTATTCCTCGTTCCTTTTAACATCTACTATACACTACTTTAATTGTCGCTTTCTATTTAATTTTATAGAACTTACACCAACACAAAATGTACCGATGTAATTTAACCGTACCGTTAAAATGTTAAATGCGTTTTAACACAAGTACTATAAAAATGTATAGACGTAAATAACTATTAAAAGTAAATTATAATTATAAGCGGTTTTAACACAAAGTGTGTGGAACATTTGGTGCAAGTGAGATGTATAATCACAAATAAAATCAAGAATTGCAAAATATGAAGAAAAAAAAACGTACCTGAAGAAGGTTGACTATCCAAATCAGTAACCCCAGATGATCCACCACTTTCCTGAGAAACAATTGATCCCTGTGATGGCAACCGCCGCGGCGGCAACGGTGGTAATGAAACTTCCGGCGACGGCGACGGCGACGGAGACGGTGGCGATTGTTTCATCCCCATCCAATTCCTCCCATTCTTCAGCTTTTCAACTCGTTTCCGCTTAGCCTCCGACCGCCGGAACGACTGCAACTCCTTCCTCTTCCGCCACTCCGCCTCCGTCTCCGGCGGCAGAGAACAAGTCCTTGTTAACGGAGTGTACAACGATAACTCTACATCCACCGGAGAATTAACGAAATCTGTAACGGAAGATGCACGAGATAGCTTGTTATTGGTCTCCTTAGCCACTGATCTTTGTGGGTTTGACCCAAATCTGCCGTTTAATGATAACCCTAAACTCAGCTCTATGTTCTCTATCGATGCGTGATCTTTGTTTTGTTTCGCCGGATTACGATTACTACCACCGCCGGCGCCGTAGATGGTAAACTCCGGCGACGGATCTACTGAATCTCGAACTCCGGTCATAATTTAAACGAGTTTTGAGCGTGATCAGAAGCGGATATTCGCCGGAAAATTATGAGAACTCACAGAGGAGGTGGTGAAAGAGGGTGGTATGATTACAGAAGGGGAGTTTTATACGATGGTGATATGTTAATAGACCAAAGTGCCCTTGAAATATGAAAGGATCCATGAATATTGTTGTGACACTGGTTACTCGTACCATTATAAGTTTTGTGCACGAGAAACTCACGTATTTATTTTTGATTGTTCGGGCGAAAACTTCACAGGAAAGTCACCAATCTCTAGATTGTTTACATTTGAACACGCTATATTGTGAAGTTCTCTTCTTATACATAACCAATACACTTAAAACGCATTGGTGATATTAAAAACCAAATATTAATTATGCACCAGTAATCTTTCATGTAAACGACAAATGTGAAATTTTCGTACGGTGTCACCATTGTTGGTTTTCTTTTCTTATGATAAGACTTGATCTAACACAATTAATCATATATACTTACGTTAGGCACTTTTGTAGTATTTTAACAATTGATATTTTGAATAAGAATACTCTAGTCACTATCTAATAATATGATTTTACTTCGATTGAAAGGTAAACTAACTTGAAAGATTGCAACAATATCTTTTCTCTTTAAAACTACCTTAGCAATTTGACTCCACTAGTGAAGTTAACTACAAGCGGTTTTTAATTATGGTTCCATAAACATAAACACTTAACTGATGGCTATACTTGAGGTGGTTGTATTAGCGCTCTCGTTCAACTAAATTGAACTTGCATACGTACCGAAGAGACATCTCATCAACCCTTAGATACCGGAATCACTACGATGGTGAAATTTCTTTTTTCCATCTAAAAGATTATAGATTTAAATCTTACACATTAAAATAAAAATTGATATAATATTAAAACTTTTACAATAATTAATAATAAATAAAAATAATTAATAAAAAAGGAAAAACCACACGGGAGGTAGCGTCTATGAGAGCCATTAGAACACTGACACGCGTAACTACATTTATGTTCGTGAGTCATTGACACGTGTTCAGCAATTATCGTATATTCTCTCTCTTGCTTTTACTCTCTAGATTAGCTGTTAGCCTGTGTCGTCGTGACGTGGACGAACTTAATGACGAAACGTGTCAAGCAATTTGATCATGTAAATTTGTTCTTTTCTTAATTTTTGGGATTAGATAATGACAGCGAACACCATGCTGACACGTGTTTGAATATGATTCATTGCGAATTATAGATTGCCGTAATTGCTATGTCCAAGACAGTGGGCTTGTTTCCTCGTTCCTCAAAGGCAACGTTAATAATTCATGTCGTTTAAACGTTTATAAAAGTTTATAAGATATTGTATTGTTATTGTTATAATTAATATTTGAAGAAATTTTAGATATTGTAAATTTTAAATTTAGATCTTAAGATATGAGCACTGAATAAAGAAAATGTTACTTACTTACTTTTATAATTTTTGTTTAACTAAAACTTTAATATGGTAGTTTTTATTATCTGGTTATTTTATCTTCCAAACCCTTTTTAGCATAGCATAATTATATTGTTAAGATGGTTCTAGATGCAAACTTAAAGCAAGTAGGAAATAATATTTTTCATTACTGTTAAATGAACTCAAACATTTATGCCAGGGAATTTTTAGCTTGTATTTTCATTAAAGCAACGTAAAACGAGGGAAAAAACGTGATAGTATATTAATATAGTACATTAGTACTTATATATAGATGAAATAGATATGTTGAGGTATTCAATAGGTTTTGTATACCTAATAATCTTAATGACTTCCAGATAAGAGATAAATAATTAAATTTACGGTAACAAATATCATTATAAATTCAAGGCTCCTTGAAAAAAAAGAATTAGAACAAACAACGACTTCATCTCTTGATATGTAACCTAATACTAAGAATCAAATACTTGTTAATGATCATCCAAATTCAAAAGTGGTTATAAGTAGTTTAAAGGGATCCCATAATGTTTAGAAAAAAATAGCAAGGACTTCAAAGAGACAGACTATATAAATAGGATCATCTTTAACACGAAAGATATGCGCTTAAATAGATCTTAAATAGATCGAGAATAGGTAAAGCAAAATACTCATAAGCTTTTAAAGCAGAGAAATGTAAGAAAAAAGAAAGTTTAATACCAGTAATATATGTAATGTTTTATATATGCTATGACAAGGTTTGTTGTTCTTTACATGTTGTTCAAACTTATTCTATTATTAAACTTGCTTTTTCAATCCTGTTTATTATGTCAACAGACGTGTAATTTTTTATTATTATCAACACAAGAATTCTTGATTATTGTTGATAAGATTTAAAAAGAGTAAGTATTTAATTACAAGAACCCTACAACTTTTTATTACTAATAATCATGTAGGCATGTAGCCCAAAGCCTCCGTTGCTTTTTGAACGAAAAAGAGACCTACTAGAATATAATTTTTAGTTGCATTCGTACTTTGGTCAATCATGCAATAATCAAGTTGTAATAACTTTATATAATAATAAACACACAAGTGGTATTTATTTAATTTATACTATTTATTATTAGTTTCATTTTAATCATATCCTTTACATCCCATATCTGATTAAATATATAATTTACCAAGTTGCGCACCAACTGGTTTTTGTTTAATCTAAAAGCCAGAAATCTGTAAGAAAATTTGAATATTTTATTGCAGCAATTTTTCTAGTATCGACTTTAAAGTTGTACGAGGCATGATATATATACAAATCAGTACAAGATCGAAATCAAGTATTAAGTATAGATGCATATATCTTTTAATATATTGCATATTTTTATATAACGTTACTATCACTTAGAAAATAGTATAAAATAGTATTTTATGATGTACACTTTATTTATAAGACTGACATATGTTTAAATAATTAATATGCTTTCATATGTTAGAGACAGTTTTCTTTCTTTTATTTTATTTTATAAAATTAATGACATCACATCGTGCATCGATTCCTAGTTTTAAGAACTGACTATAAAAATAATTATCTAGAATAACTATTGAAAACAATACGGAAGCCTACATACTTCAACAGTACAATGTTATGATTAATTAAAGATGTTTCGACTAAAACTAACCGAATATAAGAATTAGACACAAAGATTAACCGGAATAAGAACTTTAAGTAACTTGAAGAAGTGTCTAATTAATAAATGATAATATTGGTAAGATAAGATAATGGACATGCAAATACTCAATATAAATACAAAGTCAAGTAACCATTCCTTCAACCAATAGTTGTCTAAGCAATCTTTAAAGGTATTGTCACTCATGTTCATAACATCTAAAAGAAAACAAAACAATAAACATATAAAACATGTTCATGTTACTATCAACTTGGAAGAATAAACCTAATAATCTCCAAGGTTAAAGGTGGATCTTGGGTTTTTTTCCGTCATATCTTGATGGAAGCAAGAGATGTAGTGTTTTTTTTTAACTCGACTCACTAGAGCATTCAAGCCCTTTTCATGTGGGCTTCCTTCATAAAAGGCAAGCAAAATCCAACCTCCACGACCCTAGTAAGTGCGTTTCATTTGTATACGTAACGTTTTGATACGAAGCAAAATCTCATAGAAACGCATTTGGAGTAATGAGATGACTCTATGCTAGATCAAAATTGTGAGTATACATTATCTAATTTTTTTGGTCGAATACAATATATATTTTTTTAGTTGATAGCATAGGGTTAAGTCTGACATAATAACCAAGTAGTGCTTGTTGGAATGTATGTTTGTTGCCATCTACTCTCACATGTTATCAGCTACTTATCTTCTTCAACTTTAACCTCTTATAACTATTATTTTTACTTTTACTTTGATGCATCTACACTTATGTTTAATACAACATATGCACATACTGATTTGAGTGTTAGAGGGTCGTTAGAGCTTTAGCTCCAGGCTCTCTAACGAGTATTATGTGGTTGCAACCCATATGTAACAGAAAAAGAAAATGAAAGTTATATCACCCATAAGATGAACCTTAACCGAATCTATTACTCTCTTGCACTTCTTCTTCTACTTGTCTCTAGGTGATTGAATGTGAACAACAACACACGTTATACACAAGGCAAGCTTTAGCACTCTCCCCACCTAGAGTTTGAACAACCTTAAGTGGATTTATTTACACTTTGACGATGACAAGATGTTCAACACCTATAACATCCATCAAAGCTACACTCATCTTCATCCGCAACCTATCACCTTCGTAACTAAGCTCATAATCATAGACCGTTTATCCTTTATGTCAAAATTAGATATTTCTTCTTCCGCCAACACATTAACACCAAAGTCACGTATCATGACACTCCACATCAATAAGAATGAGGTCATATTTACTTAATCATATGAGTATTGAATAATATATTAGAATTCAACCCAAAACATTGAATATCATAATAATATAAGTCCATATATTGTCTTACTAAAATTTAACCTAAAGTTGAAACCATCGATTCATTTGTGCTCCTATTCATATTAGAGGTGCACAGAGCCATTTTTCTCCAATTGTGAGTGTGTTTCTTATACTATAATGAATGAATATGCGTGAATCAGAAAGAAAACGTTACTACTAATCTGTATTTTGGGGTGATATTATTCAACCCTATAAATTATTAATATTTTTTTGAAAGTGGTTATGAGCAAAAGAGAAAAAATATAATAATAAAGATATAGAAATTATTATGTAATTGTAAAAGAGAAAAAAAACAGTAGTGATTTTAGTTAAATTGTAAGGATGAAGATAGAGAACCTAACGTGAATGCTCTCACTAACCCACGGTTCGGTTTATATTGGTTTCAACTGGTTTGTGTAGGTAAATCGGTTCCAAATCGATTTGGATCCGGTTTTTCAAAACTAGTTTTTTTTCTCACCTATAAATTTCATATGGCTGATCGAATAAGCCCAGTATACTATTCAGCCCATTGGGCTCTTTCCCAAGTCAGCATATCCACTTTAACAATCAAGCCTCCAACTTTTAACCTTTTAACAATCACACCTCATAATTTAGTTAACGACACTTTACACCCCTAAACTTTTATAACTCCCCGTTCACGGTGCTCATCGTTCATAGGAAAACCTACATCGCCATCGTCACCCACAGATCTCAACCATGGCATCCACAGGCAAATCCTTCATCCAAACGCTAAGGCGCTACATCAAGAAACCATGGGAAATCACCGGTCCATGTGCCGATCCAGAATACAAATCTGCACTACCTCTCGCCGTTGATTACCGGCCCTTTTGCCCGGCCACCGAACCGGCGAAGGCCATCGTCCCGACCTCCGATCCGGAGACGGTGTTCGACATCAAGTACTTCTCTCGTGATCAACGCCGTAATCGCCCGCCCATCCGCCGGACGGTGCTGAAGAAAGACGACGTCGTTAAGGCGATGAAGGAGAAGACGTTCGATGTCGCTGATTTCCCTCCGGTTTATTTGACGAAAGCTGTTGAGGAAGATTATAATGCCTGTGGCGGAGGTTATGTTAAGTAATAAGGTTAGTGGTTTAACCCTAATTCTTCCATTTTATGTGAAGTTGGTTGTTTTTATGTTTTGTTATTTGGGGATTCCATCAGTTAGGAGATGTAGTTACTAAACAGTGATGCAGTTATTTGTGTCTGGCTTGAATAAAGTGTTATTTTGCATCTTAGGTTAAGTAAATGCCTAGGTGATTAATCATAGGTATGAGGTTATTGTTTTACTAAGGGGGATGAGATTAAACTTATCAGGGGGAAGTGATTGATTTGGGGAAGCTAAATGAACGTATTAGGATTGAATTGGAGGTAATTATGAACTTGCTTGAGCTGCTTATCCTATGGTAAACTAAACTTCAACTCTCTTTAAATTTTAAGGCAATCGTTACTTCATTCATGATCCTTAAGAACTTTCATTTCCAACTGTGTTTTTGACTTGGGCTTAGAATTTTGAAGAACACTTAAGATCTTCTATCTAGAATCTGGACTCGCTTCTCTCTCGCTCTATCTCTGAGTTCTCATATTTTTTATGGGGTCATACTTCTAGGGAGAGGTTTGATGTTGAATCTTATCTCTCATGCTAAATTTCTGCACTAATTCTAGTTTAGGCTGGTTCTTATGGCATGGTTTACTTCTCGCCCTCTTGTTTTTGTTTCACAGCTATGCCTCTTGACATATGTTTCATTTTTTGCTGATTTAGCAACCTACTGGTGATCAACTTTATCAGATAGGTTGTCTGGGCAACTATTGTGATTTCATGTTAATATCAGACCACTACAGTTCTTACCTTTTCAAAATTTTATTTGGTGATTGTTTTCTTCACTTTTGACTTGAAGGCAACATATACTCAACTGGTAATTAATAAAGTATATGCTAGATTCTTAAGATATACACAGCTCTACAACTAGGTTTATGAATGCAGTACAGTATGCAGGCAAGATTATTATTATCGTTAGTTTTAAGAAACACCATGCTCTTAAGTAACAAACCGGGATCCATTCTGCCATTTGTTTTTTTAGGG
>BJCM01062482.1:0-21376 GCA_018326385.1 Flaveria bidentis | reverse complement strand
TTTGTTTCACGAGCACATGTCTGAATGGTTAAGAGATTTACCTCTGAATGGTTAAGCATCATACTGATGCTTAATGGTTAAGACATATTATCTAAATTGGTCAGACATTGATATTTGAATAGTTAAATTATATAGTAGCTCTTAATGGTTCAGACCTGTTAATGATTCAACACTTAATGATTCAGACTTCTTATTGGTTCAGTACTTAATCATTCAAAAGTTGTTAAACAATCCCTAATAATTACTATATTTTATCTCTCATTTTCAATTAAATAATTTTTTTTATACATTTATCATTATTTTTTTCTACTACTCCACTCACAATCATTTTAATAAATATTAAAAAAGTTATAAGGATTGAATACCAATCAACAATAATATTTTATCACTCCTTCATTTACAACCACTAAAAACCATTCCATATGATATATCAAACACACTAATATATTTTTAATTATTTCATTGTGAATGCTCTTATAACCTAACCATTGGTTATAGGTTTGGTTTTAACTCATAACTGAAACAAACCGACTCGGGTTAACAGTTTGGTTAATATTTCAAATCACACGTATAAAATATAAACTCCTTGTTGATTTTGATCAGTCGATTAGATATCGAAAGTCACGAAGAAAACAAAGTGATGATGGGTTTACATAAGAGATCAGATGGGTAAACAACGAGACGAAAAGAGTGAAAAAAACCCACATGGACACCACTGTCGAGGCACGTGAGCCCCTCATCCAAAAAGCACGTGCCTGACCCTTTGTATTTACTATACCAAAGTCATCTTCATATCCATTTATCAACTCGCATCACATGACACATGCTTACATTATCAAATTCACCACCTTTTTTTAATCCTAATATATTACTATTTTAATTTTAATTTAATTTGTGTTTCTTTTTAATTGTTAAAATTAGATATGAAACGGTCTACATGAGTGATACAGGGAATGTAGATGATAATGTAAACACTCATAACCCTAACAACACTCAACCAAGAAAAACTTAGGATCGTAAAACAAAGTCCGTTTTTTAAAGTAAAACGTTCAATCTACTCGTATTAAATATCTATATACGCACTTTATCACTATATTACCTTCTTACTTACATTAACACATATCGGTTTTGATTTGTTAATTAGTTCCCTTGTGATCAGTTTAAGACGGTTTAATATGTGTCGGTTATGGTTCTCGAGGTCAGATATCACAAATTTAAATGTTGGTGTTAGTAAAATGTTTGACGCTATATTTTTAACATGTTGGTTACTAAACAATTGACTTTTAGTGTGTTTAGTTATCCACTGAAGTAGAGTCAACACATTTATCATGTTGTGTTAATTGGGTCGTGTATGACACTACATTTTTAACACGTCTGTTGAACTCAAACGCGACTAAACTAAACATGTTATTTTCTCAAACACTTACACACATGTTTGATTAGCAGATTACATCACGCTACATGTTTAACGTGATTAAATGTAATAAAGTTAATAACATAAACTACACAAAACAACAAAATATAGCATTACAAAGTTAAAAGAACAATAATTTTGTTAATTTTAAAATCTATAAAACTTTGTCATTTAGATAAACCAATCACAAACTTGTCATGTCATCCTATTAATCTGATTAATATGATATATCAAACATGTTATGTGTCATAAACAAGTTGTCTTGTTTCGACATGTTTTTACTGGTGTCATTAACAAGTCAACCTGTTTATGACCTGAATAAGTTTACCCCAAATATCGGCTCCCCTTATTTCATGTCAAATCATATATTGGATCATATGATAAATTCCCAAACTCTACATCAAACTCTGCTAATTATATTTTAACTGTATTGTGGTTACTTTAGTTTCTAGTTTATCATTGTTGTTGAGAAGAGAAGCTTATCTATATAGAGGCAGAAGTGCAGGGGTTTGTTTTTAGATAGCAGAATCTACAGAGAACCCAATGCTCCCTTCCCTACCATCATATCCCTGCTTATTGGGAATATTTTTTTAGTTATCACCTCAAATCAAATGCAATATATTTTACAACTTTCTAAATATTCCTATCATCTATCTTAATTCTTTTTAAAGAAAAATATATATTACATATCACTTAATATCCATAAGAAATTAGATTCAAATCTTGTCAAATAAGCAAAAGATTATATGAATGTTATTCTTATATGGAAGCAGTACCTATTACTAATATTTATGATTGAGAATTGTAGTCAGAAGTGAAATGTTAATTTGGTTTTAAGTTCTCTGTCTAACTAGTTTTTTGTAATAATATGACGTCAACTAGTGTTAATTATCTTTTCTTTCTCATATCTAGCCTTTTGGTTTTTGTTTATGTATCGCAAACATATTGTTACGGGATAATAGGACATAAAAGTTAGCAGTGAATCGTGTTTCTCTTATAATAACAAACGTGACTAGCTCTTGCGATAACATAAAGGTCGGTTCAGTCTCATAATTTTGTTACTCGTTTCGGATTGAAGAGAAATCCAATATGTACATGTTTAGGTTGGTTAAAGCTCGATTCTAATTCAACCATTTTAGACCAGATATTGAACACACCTACAATTGCTTCTCACTTTGGCACACATGTTTATTTTGTCATTTGATTTAACCTTATATAAATGTATATGTGTACTAGTTATGCCTCAATGCTTGTTATACAATTAATATTGTTTATGCTTTTTTTATGAAAAACCGTAAAATTGTTACTTGTACAAACTTGAAAATTGTTTAATTGTTATTGCTACAATTATGTATGTGTTAATTATACATGTTTATCTTGTCATTTCATTTAACCTTAAATAGACGCCATTAGAAGTGAAGAAAATCAGTGAAAGTTAAGGGGTTTGAAACTTTATTTTAGCATATGCGTTTAGTTTTATATGAAATTTCAAGTCTGGGTCAGATGTTTTGACCCAGTCAGCTCAAGTTTTACGCATATCAAACAGATTGACCGGCTAACTGAGTCAGCCAGTCAATCGGGTCAGACGAAATCAAACACCTCCTAACTATTTTCAATTGACTGTAAAATGTGACATTAAAAGTTGGGATTAGTTGTATTACGAAATAATTTATTTATTGAACAATCTGAATTTTAGAAAAAAGAAAATAAGAGAATTTGTTGTGTAATATATGCATTATTTTCCTTAACTCGATGAATATATATTATGAATATATATGATTACTTATACGTGGACTTTGACCGCATCAAATTTCTAAATAACATCACAATTTTTTCATGTGTATGTCATGTTTGATTTCTATTCTAGATACCTTTTATCTAGTTAATATCACAAAGTTATATTTTTAAAAGTTGGAGCTGAGCATGCATATTATGGTCGCCTTTACTTAATAGTTGTAGTCCACGTTAAAATTGTTTTTAGTAAATTGTAGGTGCAATAGAAAAGGTAAATTATAGGTCGTTGAGGCACAATTACGTAATTGTTGCAATTAAACGTTTAACTTTCAACGCTTAATAATAACATTATTATACTTATCTATCTTTATTAATAGGTATTACTATTTCAATGAATCATTATTGTTGCTTTAGATGATGATCTAGAATGCTCCGATGTTTTAAGGAAACCCTTTTAACAAGGATCTTATAAAGCCTAATCACATGCTCATATTTGTTCACTCTTTTCCTGTTATTTAATTGATATTATTAATGTATTTATAGCAATTCTAAATATCATGGTTTCACACGTCTTAGCTTAAATACAAGGATTTCCGATTTTTAAGTGTTAATCATTCTTAGTTAAATGCCTAAAAACTATATTCACAATTTTACTTTGCACGTCGACCATTTTTATGTGGAAAATAAGCTATCTAACAAAAATGTCATTGTTCTGATATAGATTAACTAAAATGACATACTTTTTATGAGATTTAACATCCACATCTAAACTTTTATATGTAACAACTTCATATTTATTTTTCTTATAAACAACATGTTACTATATATTAAATTATAGCATATATATTTTCACTACTTAAAAACAAGCCTAATGCAACTTTTAGTAATAAACTATTAAAAAAAATTGTATTTTATAATAAAAATGTTGCATCATCTAACAATAAAATTGTTTTAAATCTAATACACCTTCATTTGATGCACCATTTGGTAAAATGGTTTTTTAAGCTAGTGCATCATTTTCAAGACTTACTGCAATTTTTCAAGATCTAATACAACGCATCACAAGAGTTATATTAGTTATTTTGTGTTTATATTAGATAAAAAATAAAAACACATTCAAATGGTTATCCTCATATATTTATCTGCTTTAGAATTTAAAGAATGTTTATCCAATTAATCCAATCCCTTTGATCCCAATTGTAACCATAATAATGCCATCGAACCTTAACTAACTTTATATTATACAACAGTTTGCATCTGATTCGTTACATGATAATGGATGCTTTCAATATTAATCATATCTTGATTCGCTAGCTTCTAACTCAAGCTACAACTATATAATCATTAAACATTTAAAAACTACCAATTAATTCCACCATAAAGAACCTTCACTTTACATGTACTCCACCCGTGATACATGATACATAAAAAAGTCAATTTGTCACTTTGTTGTAGCAACTTTTTATTGACGGTAAACCGAAAGCTTCAATGGTTTAAGCAGACGACTGTGTCTTGAAAACCAGTTGACCATCAAAGGATGGAGAAAACATCGATGAATTTTCTTTGATTTTCATCGTTGTTCCTAGTTCACTCACAACCTATATGTTCATTTATGTTTGGTTTATTAGTTTGCAACCTAACAAACCTCGTCATCAATGGATTCTGATTTTTATATATGGCCTGATTTTGAAACAATATTGTTACATGTTGTTTTATTTTACTTCATGTGAATTATTTTAAAATATCTTAAACTCCCAATGATGTAGACTTTAAAGATGCAATGCTTCCTATAATAAACTCTTAAAAAATCATGTTTTTAGATTACCATATTTGATGATGAGATGAACAACTGAAACGTGTCTAGAAAACAAGATAATTTAGTCCATCTTTTTTTTCTTTCTATTTATGATATGAATTTTGCGTGTCCCGCCTAAAGTCTATTATTACATAATAATAAAAGAACGCCATAAAATAAAAATAAAAATTGGTTGAATAAGTGGACCTCTAATAATTATAAAATCATTAACTATATGATGAAGGGCAACTAACATATTTAGAGTCAACTCCAGGGAATCCTATGATGCTAGAATATATAATTAATTATTAGATCAAGTGATCAACCTATTAAAACACCATTAAATGGTATTTATGTGAGTTAATGGTGGTTAGATCCCCATAAAGAATTACTCCATCCACAATGCACTTTGCACTAAATTAAGCTTTAAGATGGTTATTCCAAATCAAGCAATAGGATTTTAAACACCCAAACATTGCACATTATTGAAGCTAAATCATGTGAAAAGAAGCCAAAACATTACATGTGTTTAATGTATAAGAAGGATAGAATGATGTTTGAAATGACTTTTTAAAATGTTTTCCATATGTCAATAATAGGGAATGTGGATTGACACCCAATTCAAGTAGGATGCTAACACCCGTAAATGATTTATAGGATTCATACCTAAATAATTTATTGTCTAAACTAACTATTTTTGCATGTGACCTCCAACTGGCTTCTTAGCTTTCCGTGACCTAAAGAATACAATTCAAGGATGTTAATGGGTGTTTGTAACTCAATCTTGATACTTAGATACAAACTTGAAAATTATGTTATACACATGAATCCGATTATCCAAACAAGATACGGGTTTAATGAATTGACAAAAACATAATTTATTTAACTCGAACATTTATACTATTTCATTTATTCAGATGTGTACAAAATACAATATAGATTTGTATAAATAATTAAGTCTTAATCTCGAGAAGTATATACCTTTCTTTCAAACAAGCAATTATCAAACTTGTACACTATAAGATTTATATATATGATCATTTGGTTGGAAAGTACATTGTTTAACACTAACTTATCCATTCAAAGAAAAACCGTTAGATCATGGGTAATGTTTAATGCTTTTGTGGGCATTTTTTTTATCACATCAACGTTAAATTAGTATCACCCTTTAAGCAAAAAGCATAAAGTAATGATTAACACCTCTTATGCCCCTTCGATCATTACTCGATTTTTAAGAATTTATGGTGTTATGGTGGAAACGCCACCCACCTATAACACTTGCAAATGTAGTGTAATGGCTTTTAAGTTGTTGTAATGTCCCCTTGATGCTCTATTACATTTGGTCTTAGGATAACTTATTATATGTCTTTTTGTTTTTTAAAAACAAGTTTTGAAAAATTTTAAGCCAGACTTTGTAAATGTGGCTTTTATCAAATCGTTGTTCAAATAATGGAAGCGAGGGTTTTAAACATTACAAACAATATTTAAAAAAAATACATGTACATGTGTTCATAGCTGTTACGTGTAATGATGGGATTTTTTGCGGGTACATGTGTTGTACCAAATGGATACCGACCAAATATCAATGGTATATGTATCTAACGAACAAAATTAGTAAGGTTTTAGTTTATAATTTCACTCTTTTTTAATTTATGATTTTTTAGTACAATACTAATTAATTACTGGTATGATACAATTCTCATCTTTAATTACATGTTACTATCATAAATACATGACTATCTACAAACACAGCGGGGGACCCCATACAAGCGTCCAGCCCTAATTCTTCATCCAAAGTTTTTGCTCGCATCCTTTGTTTTTGCTTATCAATCCAATATTCCCTCTCTCCTTCAATTGTCCTCCACCTAAAGACACACACGCAACAAAACATTAAAAAAATGTTGCTCAAACATGTTGTACAACTCTAAAATGTTGCTACCAAGACTATGATACGTTGTATAAACTATAATACAACACTAACAAACATTTGTACCATACGCTTACTCTATTGCATTATTATGATACGTTATATAAACTATAATATAATAGTAACAAACACTTGTACCATACGCTTACTCTATTGCATTTTACTATAAACACAATATTACAATTATTATTATTAGAATCAGTAAGTCCCCCTGTAACTAATATTAAGTTATTAACCAAGAAAATGACCCATTCAAGTCGTTATCCATGTAGGTTCCACAACTTTGCATCCCATAGGCTTAGCTGTCATAACAGATTACACCTACTACAACTTGGTACAAGGTTTTAGACCTCCCTGTGTGGTCCTAAAACTATGAAAATGATCGTCATATTACGCCAACACTAATCTCTTTAGCTCGTACAACACCCTTTTTGTTATATATGTTTGTTTTCGAACTTCCAGTTTATTTAATTTCTAAGCTCCGTATCAACCACACCACTCGCACATGAGGCGATTTCGAATAGACATGAAAAAACATCCACCTTACGTTCGATTGTGTGGTTTTATCAATGACACAAATAATAAACTTTGTTTTTACCACAGACAGCTAAAAACAGAATAACATGGTCCAAACTCCCATCTAAGGCATAATGTTATTATAGAAAATAGCTATATTGTATTTAAAATGGCAAAGTATAACTTTAGTTAAATGTATGAATGTTATATGCACAACTCGTATTTCACGTTTTACATGTCATGACGGGATCGAATTACAACCGACATTGTTTTTTTTCATTTAATATACACATTCTTATACTTTTTCTAATTAAGAAAATTCAAGTTTTCAATAAATGAATTACTAAATTGTAAAATTGTAAAGTTGTCAAATTGTAAAATTGTAAAATTATAAAATTGTAAAATTGTAAAAATGTAAAATTGTAAAATTGTAAAATTGTAAAATTGTAAAATTGTAAAATTGGAAAATTGGAAAATTGGAAAATTGGAAAATTGGAAAATTCTAGTAAGCATAGGCGAAACTTAGTGAGGGCCAGGGGGCCACCACCTCTTTTTTCTCGTCAGTAGTTTTAATTTATATTCCGTTAGTTTAAAATTTTATATATAAATTTTTTTTCCCCCTAAAAAATTTACTTTCGTCCTCCTATCTCTTGTAGTTCGGTTCAAACTCTACCACTGATAATTAGAGTAGTATCCCAAGGTTGAGGTAAATTAGCCATGGTGTAAAATTATAAGCCCCCTTAAAATTGTAGTTATTTAGAGTTAGAGTGGTAAAGTTCTTATATTTGTCAAGAGTTTGAGTCTTGTTTATGAAAATTTAAAGTAAATTAACCTCGTGTAAAATTATAAGTTTGTTACATTTGTGTAAGTTTTGATTAAAAAAGAGTAATAATATGAGTCGCTAGAAAGTTTACAACACAAGTTTTGTGATTCAATGGATGTCGTTGGCTGAAGTCACCACACAAGGTCACCAGTTGTAAGCTGCACACAAAGTGGGACACAAATGCTCCACAACTACATTCATAACTGATAATTGTACAAAACAAATAAAATAAAAAATAATTGTGCAAAAGTCTCGATGATGGGGACATGATTCCACATGGCTCGATGGTTACGTGGTGACAGGGTGGACTGCATTTACTGATGTGGCATGGGTATGTGGCCCACCTCTCACGAGATTGTATGAACCCTCTTTATTTCCTGTTTTCTCATTGGTTTTTTTTAAATGGTTGGTTAATTGTTAAAAGTTAATAATACAAAGTTAGTAATAATTTATCACTTCCAAGGTTTGAACTTTGGACCTCCAAGAAAGTCAAATCCTCCTACCTCCTCCTTAAACCACTAGATCAAGAGATCATTGGCCCATGTCTTTTATCTAGCTATATGAAAATCTTATTTTATCAAAATAACCCGTTTTATAAACGTGTGCATTACACAGGTTAAATATAATAAAATCAATTTAGTTATAAAATAACAATTTAAGATAAAAAATGATTTAAATTACGTTGGAGTAAAAACTATAAGTAATAAAATAATTATATAAACTTTTAAAAAAATTTCAAATAAAATTCAAACATTATGTTTAAAAAGGTAATCATTTTTATAATTTTTTTATTATAACTCTCATTTTTAATTAATTTTGGTTTATAAATAATTCACTTTTTACAAAACACTAAATTTAAAATTTAAAATATTTCATATTTTTTAAATAAGTTTGATGTTTTAGAAAAAAGTTTTATTTTGTAAAAATTTATGTCTTTAGAAATAACATTAGTAAAAAGATATATTTCTTAATTTATTAGAAAACTATTTTTAATCTAAAAAAGACTTAAAAATATTATTTGTAATTAATATAAATTATTTAATAGAAGAGAGAACGAGGAAAATTTTTGTGAGAATAAATATGAGGTTGATACGTGTCCTTCGTATATATCTTTTTATTAGAGTACAATGATAATGATTTTATTAGAGTAGAAGGATTTAAGAAGCAAATTAGCATGATATTGAAATTGGATGTTTCTTTGTAAACAAAATATAAATTATCTTCATACTATTGAAATTTTAAAAAGATTAAAAGTTCGGATTTTACAGGTAACAAATAGTAAAGTAGATACAAAAATCTTTCTAAGAAAAGGTTCATAGTATTGCAATTGGATGTATCCTCTTTTTAAACAGTTTATGTTTATAATTATACTTATAATTTGCGTTAAAATCATTTATATATATATATATAAATATAAGTAGTCTGAAATAGCATTATTAAATTATATACTATAGTAATTTCCGTGGTCGACGGCCTTTCACATTTGTCAACTGTTTTATTGTTAATTAAACAATAGCACAATGCAAGTCATGACCGTCGTGTTCAAATGTATGATGCATGCTCTTTTTTTTTTAACCGTTTAAACTTTATACATATTTATGTGTGAATGAAACAAAAGATTTTAGCTGGCCTGGAGGTCTCCATAAGGGTTCGATCCTACCCAATACCCCACCCACCGGTTCTTGCTTTTTGTGTTTTCTTTTTATTATTTGATTTAACATTTAATATTTCTGTATCTTTAAAAATATATATTTAGTACCCAAATTCTTCATAAAATACTAAATAAGTGATTCCAAATACTTTTTTGTCTATAAATTAAGTAAAAGAATACCATTAATTATTTACTTGCATTTAAAGTCAAAACTCTATGGTAACATGACCATGATTACCATCACCATATAACATGTATTTTGTTATTTTTTAACGACAAACTCACACATTATTATTTGCTTTTTTAATTCATACATGTTAACATTAAACTTTAATCTCACATCATTTGATACAAAATATAATTTTAACACCTTGGTGTCGTATTAAATTACATGCCATTTGATGCTAAAATGTGTTATGTACCATAACAAATGAATAACTGATAACTCTATATATATGTGTACCATAACAAGTGTATCACATGATTCGCACTATATGTATTTCAAGATATGCATTACATGATCGTTACATAATGCACATGTAATTTTTTTCTTATAGTAATGCATAACATGATTAACAATATGTACGTTTGTATTAATTGGTTTTTGCATTCTCTACTTAAAATTAGTTCTAAATAATTGCGTTATACACATACTTGCCTACTCATTAAAATATTATTTGAGATGATTTTTGGGTGGCTAATGAAAGGGTTGGTGTACATGAATTATGATGTGGATATGAGAAGCAAAGGCCAAAGCGTAAAGAATTGAATACTCGTATGAAAAAAGGCGTGATTCCTGTGCCTTGCAAGATAAGCCTTGCTTTTTCCCTTGCCTTAAAGATGTGCTCATCTCAATTTACCATTTTACCCCTACACAATTACTTATATATTATACACAAAATTAAGTAAATTAGTTTTATTCAAAGTCATGATGTGAACTCACTAATTACAAGTTAATTGACTACATGCGAAATTAACTTGCGGAATCTTTGATTGATATTAGTCTTAACTACATCTATATAGTTTAAAAGTTAATTGACTATCTCGGATCATAACTACGTCTTTATACTTTAAATCCAAAGGAAAACCATACTTTATAATACGCTAATTTAATTTATAAAATCTATATATTTATCTAGCTAAATTAATATATTGTATTTAAATGGTACAGATTCAATTCTAAATCTAAATATATTTTATAGAGTAAAATTTGTTATATATCGTCATTACCCGATTAATGCTTATCATTTAAAGTTATAATATTACGCCAAAGTCAAATGACATTTAACCTCTATTTTTCTGATTTTTTTAGAACGACGTCTAATTTATTCATGTTAACCATATATACCTACATCTTGAAAGATTTGAACACTCATCTTTTTTTTTGAGTCACCGTATTCATTAATATGCATTTTAATTAACAAACCAAAAAGTTTATAACAACATCGTTAATGAGCATTGTAGTGTGAATTTATTTTCTAATGCATCTTCTATGTTATATGATAATGAATAAAGTATGCATGTTCATCTTCTATGTTAAACATACTTATATTCATACATGTGTAATGTGTCCGCGAAGGATGCACGCATACGATTTTTCACATGTATAGTATATCATAAGAAAAATAGTAACTAACAAGCTTGTATCAATGTAAGTTGTGAAAGAATATGCTTTAGAAAACTTATTGGTGGGGGAGATGGGAGAAAAGGAGTTTTAGAATAGCATAAAGAAGATAATTAATGTAGGAATGATTAAGAGATGGATTAGTATAAAATTCCTTTATTAGTCTCCCCACTCTCATATTAATTTTTAAGATCTTCTATTTAATTACATAATTATCATTACACTCTTAAATCATGTACATTACATATTTCATATTGATTCCGGCAAGGCATGTGATTCTCAATTAGACTTTTTGCATATAAACATACTTAAGTGTGCATTTAAAGTCTTCAATGTTTGAAAAAAAGCTTTCTCTTATATCTTCTCATTTTAACACCTCTCTTAATTATCTTAATTTAATCTAAAAATTATAAGCATATTTAATTTTTTACTATGATATTTTATTTGTGATTCAAAAGCCACATCATTTATGTTACATTATATATATACCAATTAGTAACTTGGTTATATATTATGGGTTGTAGCATATGTTTATTGGGTTGTACCCATCTTTTTTTTTATTTTTTTATTTTAAACTTTGTTTTTAACCCAGACTTTTATATTTTTTTACAATTTAGTCTTAATATTTTTTTACTTTTAACTTTAGTTATTTAACAAGTTTCCGTTTTAAGTTTTGGTCTAAATTTTGCTTTCCCCTTTTATCGATCTCGTCACAAAGCGTTGATACTATATCGACTTTTTTTATTGTTATAAATGTTTATATTTTGTTTGTTTGGTTCAACGTTTTTACGTCTACTTTTCATCCAGTTTTTTTATTTCGCTTCAACACGAAGTTTTCGGTGTTTTCATGTCTTTGGTTATACTTTGCATGGCTTTAGGTCTACCATTACAACCAGGGGCGAAGCTTTTAAGGCCCCCCCCTATTTTTTCGTCCGTAGTGTTAAATTTTAGCCCGATATTGTAAATTTTTCGGCCGGTAGTGTAAATTTTTATATAAATATCGAGTTCGCCCCCCCTAAAAAAAATTTCGCCCCCGCCCCCCTACCAAGTTGGTTAAGCTCCGCCACTGATTACAACATTGGTCACTTACTAATAGTTTATAGTATACTAATTAGCAACTTTGGGTTGCATTGATAGTTGTATTATATGCATTAGAGGTTGTACATGTTTTTTTGTGTAATTTTCCATTTCTTTTATTTTTTAATTTAAATCCAATATTTTTACGTCTTTTATAATTTAACTCCTAAATTTTTTAATTTTAACTTTGGCGGCCTATTCTTTTCTTCTTTTACAAAAGTTCCGTATACATATCGCTTTAGATTTTGAGAGATAATACGCCTTAACGTTCATGTGTGTTTCAACATTGTTACGTCTATTTTTTCATACTTAACAGCCTGTTGCAACGTCCGGATCCTAGATCGATTTAGCTATTGTTTTAAAAGTTTTACGTTTCACAAGCGTGATTCAGTGATTTAACATATACTTTCCGTTCGGTTTATTTTTTCCGTTTTTATTTTTTTAATACGAGTATTTATGTTAATGACGATCGCTAATAGTGGTGTGATATTGATACTATTTGACATGATCTTACGCCACTGGCGCAAAACGAGGGCTTAATACTAGTTATAACTTATTATTAACATGAATTAAGGAGTAGGGCAAAATGGTAATTTGGGGTAGTTTTGTAATTTAATAACCTTTGAGATCCGTGGAAACAATTTTGCTAGAAGTCTTATTTAGTTACCGGCTATAGCAAGTAATAATCCGGTAGACTAATCTACACCTGATGACTTTTAACATTATTTTATAATTTAATCTTAAGTCCTGACGATTAGTCTAATCAAACTGAAAATTACTTAATATCCTTTTCAGCTTTTCCATTTAAGCTGGTAAAAAAACAATAAAAAATCTATATGCAAATTAAACACTAAATATTAATGTACAATGTATTTCTAAAATATTATGTATGTTTTTTACCATCAGGTCATTATATACGACTTAAAATATGGTTATATTATAGAATTTTCTTAAAGAACAAAAAAAGAAAGTTTATATTTATTATAGTCACTAGTTCTAAAACTTTGTAAGTACGCCTTCCATCTGCTAAAAGAATAATAACCTAAGGGAATAAAGGATGTCAACTCTCCTTTTGTTGTGACAAATGGAGTTAATTTACGGTTAAGTTTACATTTATTATTGCTAATTATTTTTAAAATTTTGCATAATATAATAATAATTAAAATTAATTATATCTCATTTATCTAAAGCCAATGGGTATGGTAAGAGGATTGGAAATGAGGTGTACCAAACACCACCTCTATCTAAACGGTTTTAGTGCGGTTTTATTTTTTATTTTTTATTTTTGTTTAATCAAACCATTTTCTATCGGTTCGTTCTTCATCTCCATCTACTTCCTCTAAATTTGTAACTTTTTTCTTTTAACATCAAATTTCTATAAATGGATTAATCATCTTCATCATCATCAAACAACTTTAGATTTCTTGTCATCAACGAACAAACAGAGCTAATTCATATAAAATATTATTAAAATATATCATCATTGAATTTTATTTTTGAAATGATATAAACTAATTTACACTTACCTTTTTTATACAAAAATGAAGATCAAGTATGTAAGAAATGACCACATTACGCGTTACAACATTAGAGAACTTTTTAAAAAAAAAATTATATACCTTTTATGCTAGAGAAAAAAATTAATTTTTTTATAAAAATTACATTCTTTTTTAAACAAACTAAAAAAAACACGATAGGTAGTTTTGACAAATTATGACAATAATGAAGATTAAAATCCAGTATTATTACCGTAATAAGAAACAAAGTATGAAGAGAGAGAACATATGGTGCCAGCGATGATCTGTAAGATGAAAGCCTTTCTCCCTCTTCACAGCTGGCACTTTATTTACACACAACCCCCTCTCCCTCATTTATAACCACCCCTCCCCCATCTCTCTACACCACACTCTAAACTCTAAACTCTAAATTATTATTATTATTATTATGTAACATTTCCATTTTCCATTTTCATTCACACACCAAAAGGGGATTCATTTTAATGGTTGATCACTGCATATCATCATCATCATCAACAATGGTTGCATCCCCTTCCCATGGCTGTGTTGAGAAGAAGTACTGGTGGCTCACCAACAAACAGGTACAATCTCCATTCTGATTCGTTGAAATCATCTGTTGACTGTTTGAATTTGTGGTTGATTAGATGATTGAATGATTGAGTATGATTTTTTTCATGTGTAGATCGTTGATAAGTATGTGAGAGACGCTAGAACCCTAATTTCGTCACAGGAACAGAGCGATATCGCATCGGCGATCAATCTGCTCGATGCAGCGCTTGCGTTATCGCCGAGGTATGAGCAGGCGCTTGAGTTGAAAGCTAGATCTCTTCTGTATCTCCGGCGGTATAAGGATGTTGCTGATATGCTTCAGGATTACATACCGAGTATGAAGATGTCTTCCGATGAGTCGTACACATCGTCTTCTTCGTCGTCTGTTTCGTCTGATGGAAACTCTCAACCGCTGTCGAGAGAACGAGTGAATCTGTTGTCCTCCAGTGGAAAGTCGTCGGAAAACGCTGAACCGTCGTTCAAATGCTTCTCGGTGTCCGATCTGAAGAAGAAAGTCAGAGCTAGCATCGGAAAAAATGGCGATAGAGAAGGTCAATGGAGGTAATTCCGACGACATTCGAATTCAATTACTGATGCTAATGCATTCAATTCCGAATTTCCGATCACATTTTTGAATTTTCATCTCACGTTTATCGATGCATTCATTGGAGCCACAGATTAGCTTCTAGATTACGCTAAACAACTGTTCATAATTATTGAATCTCCATGGTTTTCAAGCGATGTTCATATTTTAATCTTCGAAAAAGTCAAATCTCTTTGTTTATACTTTATATTATACCGAGTCATAACTCAGTGATTTCTAACCGAGTTAACTCTTCCGATTTCAGGTATCTGGTTCTAGGTCAAGCGTGTTGTCACCTAGGGCTAATGGAGGACGCAATGGTCCTCTTACAGACCGGAAAACGCCTTGCATCGGCGGCATTCCGCCGTGAAAGCATCTGCTGGTCCGACGACAGCTTCTCCTTCTCCGGCGACATCATCACCGACGGCAACCAACCGCAAACGCCACCGCGAACAGAGTCTGAAAGCATCTGCCACCTCCTTGGACACATCAAGCTTCTCGTCCGTCGTAAGACCGCCGCGATCGCCGCCCTTGAAGCCGGCCTATACACCGAAGCCATCAGACACTTCTCGAAGATCGTCGACGGCAAACGCGATGCACCACAAGGCTTCCTCGCCGAATGCTACATGCACCGAGCCGTTGCGTATCAATCCGCAGGTCGAATCGCTGAAGCCATTGCAGACTGTAATCGAACCCTAGCCCTAGATCCATCCTGCATTGAAGCCCTAAGCACCAGAGCTTCACTGTTTGAATCAATCCATTGCCTCACTGACTCCGTTCACGATCTCGAACACCTAAAACTCCTATACAACTCAATCCTCCGTGATCGGAAACTCCCCGGTCCGGCTTGGAAACGCCAAACCGTCCGGTATCGCGAGATCCCGGGGAAACTGTGTTCGTTAGGGTCGAAAAGTCAAGAACTGAAGCAGAGGATTGCTTCAGGGGAAACTGGGAATGTGGATTACCATGCTCTTATCGGGTTGAGGCGCGGGTGTTCACGCTCCGAATTGGAGCGCGCGCATTTGCTGCTCGCCCTGCGCCACAAGCCCGATCGATCCACTAGCTTCATCGACCGATGTGAGCTCGCGGATGAGCTTGATATAGAGATCAGAGATCGCGCTAAGATGTCAGCATTGTTGTTATACAGGTTGATTCAAAGAGGTTACACCAATGTTATGAGGACAATTTTGGACGAAGAAGCTGCGGAAAAGGATAGAAAGAAAGCATCTGCAGCTTTACAGCAAGAAATGCAGTTGCAGCATCAAGAACCTGTTAAGACGGTGACAAAAAATGATGACCAGAACTGCGAGAACAAAAAATCAGCACCTGTGTATCAAGGGGTGTTTTGTAGGGACCTTGCAGTGGTCGGGAACTTATTGTCTCAAGCGCGGTTTAACCGCACGATTCCAATGAAGTGTGAAGCTTTGACGTGTTGACGTGAATGGTACATTTGCCGCAACGATGGGTCGATCGGCTGGCACAGGGTGAAGAGATACTTAGAATAAACGTGGAGGTGATTTTGTACAAAAGGAAAGGGGGATTGAAGGGGTAATTTACAATGGAAAGAAGCCAAAAAAAGCCTGGAGAAATTTTGTTGTTTTTTACTAGTACTGGTGTAGTTCCACCTTTTGATTTGGTACATGTGCAGTGTTAAATTGATAACCACCAGCGTTATTCTGATTAATTGGATGGTAAAAGTTGAATGGTAAAAAAGTGGTTGGTGGAGTTATGATTTGGTTTGTCTTGTGTTGGTGCTGAATTATTATTACTGTTGCTTCTTTTTATCTTTTCTAGTGTCAGTCGACCTTTATTCACGTATTCATGCTGATGACTGACTTTTGCAGTCACAAATGTGTTTTAAAAGAAAAGGAGATAGATATTTTGTGACTTTAGATTGTAGAGGCTCAAAACATTTAGAATTGGATTACAGCGTTATGAATGTTGGGTGATTCTATAAGCATACGTCATTTGTGATTAAGCGATAAGTGTTTGTTGATGTCTGGTTAATGTTGGTTAGGGACATATGGAAGAAGTTTGGAAGTTAAGATATGATCATGTCAAACATTGAATGCACTTTGATACCGGAAAGATGATGATGTGGTCTTGTGATAAAAAGTACCACATCACCCGAATCATGTTTTCTTTGGCCTAAACTAACTATCCGACAATGCATGAGATTTGGTGAGACACTTCTATATCGCTAGCGTGGACGAATTTAATGCAGAACAATATGAAACTATGGAGAACTCTTAACCCTAGGATTACTCAATTCCGGGAGAAAGGTCATGATCAAACACTCAAATTCAAAATTGAAAAACTCTTTCTAGAATATTATTATTTTGAGCTTGATCACAAGAACTAAACCTTGTGACAACGATAATAATACTCCTCTTTTTATCTCAAATCAAACATCTAAACTTCAAACAAATGTAAAGTTTCTTGACTAATCGTCGCAACAAGTCATTTCAGACAAAATTAGAATAATATTTTACCAGTATCTCAAAACGTTTTAGCTTTCTTTTCATAGCAAGATCCCTGAAATTTATAACAATTCATTGCTTTTCATACATCATTATAAACATTGTGTTTAATCATACAATGAGGAAAACATTGGCAATGTAAATGCATTTGCTATTTGAGTCCCTCTCTACATAGCTTTTAAATGAAAAATTGAAAATCTATATAATGAAATGTTGAACTTAGCTTATATCCTACAAATGAATTAATAAATGATAAATGTATATTATCTTTTTGAGGTGTCAGAAGAAGAGGGGAGGATGGGTCAAAGTAAAAGTACATTAACAACATTGGATTCCTACCTGCGGTATGATCGATCCCCTTCACTAAAATATTGATGCTTCCCTCCCTTTTTCAAATCATATTCAATTTATACACCCGATGAGCCTATGCATGATTAATATTCTGCAGGATCAATTATTTTGTAAAGTATTTTAAGAAAATGTACATATATATATGTGAGCTCTAATTCAAGTTGGAGTTCATGGTCATGCTTATCTAAGCTTGACTCCATTTAGGATTTAGGGAACTAATGTTGAGTGGTTCATGAGCGTTTCTAACTTGTTTACACCCTACCGAAGGCTTGATAGGGAGTGTGTTTTCGTTAGCTATTCCCAAGCTTGTAACTTCTTTCTCAAACTAAGTTAATTTATTTTTGACACGAACAACTCATATTCGTCAGTAGAAAAAATTACCTGGATGCATATCAAAATGTGATAAACTTGCGGTTTTGCCCATGACCTAAAGTTGGAGGCCATTGGGGTTTAAGTGAAAGCTTACTTAAATAACTAGCATAAAACAAGTAATGTTGATGTGAAAGTCTTATCACGTAGACATTAACAAAGACAATATATTATAGTAAAAATAATAGTAAGGGTATGAACTTCCACTTAAGCAGTTAAGCCTTATTTTCAAGTTCTCTTTATATTTTAAAACAAGAATTTATAATTTCAAGATTTTAACAAAAAATGTATTTAACAAACTTTAATAATAATAACCTAAATAAGAAAACTAAAACATAAATAATAATATTAGTTTTCTAAACATTACATAAATTTTTTTAAATAATATCACTAAATGAAAAGAATAATAATAATTAATAATAATATTAGTACTACATTCCATATTTTTCATGAGTCTCTTGCTAGATTCTATCATTTCAAATCCTAGCCCCTCGTTCCTTAAGTAATCGGTATTCACCCAAAATATATTCTTATCAAATTTATTTATTTCTTTTTGTTTTGTTTTTTTTTCTTTCTTCAATTCTATCACTTCTCTTCAATTCTATCACTTCTCTTCAATTCTATCACTTGTGATGTGTCCTCGTTGGAAATTTCCATCCTTTCAGGTATCACATCCAAACTTTCTTGTATTTGTCTTTACCCGATGAGGTTAACGTGGGTCGTTTTTCATCGTCTCTCCCAATCACGCGTTTGGTTCATTCATAGTTGAGGCCACATGTACTACACTACATACCTATCGTTGAGATTTATTTGACAACGACCAGCATAAGGAGACCCACTATCTGATATTTTTGCACATTTGCTTGACGATGATGATTGTGACATAAAGGGGACAAGCAAACGAAGACGTGCCACCCTCTTGATCAATTCTACGTTGTTCAGTGATTATTTGTTTGTTTCATTTGTTTAAGTGAAACATTGGTTTGGACGTTGTCATTTAACCATTCAGATTTAAGGTAACATCTCAATTAGTATAAGACTATAAACCATTAAGACTTAATCATTAAAATACTATCAAACAACCCTTAAGATTGTAGAGTTTCATTGAAACAAGTGTTAAGAGAAGGGTGTTCATAATTCATATACATAGGTCTTATGCATCTTTTATCTCTAATTTGTCAAAGGTCATATGAAAAGCACTACACACTATCAACTTGATCTTATTTAGGTATAAGAGGACAACTACAAGTGGGAATTGTCTTTGATGTAATACACATAAAAAATGAGTCACTAAGTCTAAACTTCACCCAAATCTATCATATTGGAAAACAAATTTGAGTTATTCTATACATTTGGCTTAGAAAACAACATACATACTTTGTTCTTACTTCACTCAAAGCTATTACCTTACAAAATTAAAAAGGAATCAACTTTTCATATTATCCGAGAATAACCGTAGAATGTATCAAATTTCAATCTTTTAAGTTTGTTTATCATATGTACTTTTGCTAATAGCTAGAATAATAACGATATAACATGTTTATGATATTTAAAAACTTAAAGCCGTTGTATTAGTAAAAACATCGTTTTTTGAATCATGGATTTAGAAAGATGAAAGAATAATAATTATTCAAAATAAAGAAGAATAAAAGAGATGAGCATATGATACTTCTCCATGGCAGAGCATTTTAATATTGCTTGAGACAGAAGAAAAGGGAATTTTGCGAGGTTGCTCACGTGGGTATCCACTTTCTTTTTTTTCTATTTGTTTTTTTTACTTTTATTCTAAATTACACTAGATTGCATATGTCAATTATTATATTATGCAAAATGATTTAAAACTAATTCAATTTGAACGCTAAAAGAGGACACAATATGTATTATGTCCAAAAGAAAACATCACAAACACCACCAAATTTTAGTTACATATTATAACTTTATAACTATAACCATAATCAAATCTATTAAATCTTATTCATAACAAAGTTTTAATAGAGATCACAGAGGATGGGATGTAAACAAACATTACATGTATTCCAAAAAAAGAGATGCTACTTCCACTAAAACTTGAACTTCATACGATGATTATATAGGTAATGGGATGTTAGAGCGTTCACAATCCATTTATCAATCATATTTTTTTCTCTTTTTTTTATTAAATAACTTTTTTATATATTTATTATTATTTTTATTTCTTATCCACGCACAACTAATTTAAATATATTAATGACATTAGAGAGTTTTCAATAGTATTTCCTAAAATACAAGTTGTTAAAAAACTAATCATAAATTTTTTTTATTAGATTTGAAGCTTGAGGGGTTGAAAGTGTGAAAAGAAAGAAGTAGCACGTGATGTTTGAATGTTGGAAACATTGGAAAGAGGAGAAGTCGTGGCCAGATATGATGATGTAAGGCCTACCCATGTGGCCAATCATCGTCTTTTTCTTTACTTATTTTTTTTTATATATTTTTCTTATACTACTTTACAACGCATCCATTTAAAAGACATTTAAGGAATATATTTTAATAGATGAAACAAATTGTACTTATTGTTATTTATTTGCGTTTTGTCCAATCGCCTGATAACCAAAGAATAATTTAACTGGTAGTTTAGACTTCAATGTGTGTGTGTATTCACACTTGCAAAATACCAAAAAAAAGTAAGAATAACTTAATCTTCAAATCTACTGTTTACACTTTAACAATACTAATAATATCCGTTAATTTTTTAAGGGTACTAATATAAAGACACCCAACCAGATAAATCGACATTGCTCTATCGTCGCGTATGGATCCATACATGGTGTATAGGGTCGAATACATTGAAAACGAGAAAATTCAGGAAGCTGTCAAAGAGATATAAGCATCATAATCCCATATAGCCATATATGACTCCCTCCTATACGACACATATAAGGCTATACGATACGTAGTGCGAATTTCGACACTGAGTACGAGAAAAAATT
>BJCM01062481.1:0-21708 GCA_018326385.1 Flaveria bidentis | reverse complement strand
ACCCTAGCCGTCCTAGTTCGTCCAGTTCGTCTCTTCCAAGTTCATAGAACGTTTCTGATCATTCCAAGTCTATTCTTAACGTATTCTAATCGTTAGGATTGATCGGATTAACGTTTTCCCTTATTGGATCGCCAATCAAATAGGATTCCGCACTATTTGATCTGGTTTCACGTTGAATCAGTTAGTACTCCGTACGTCGCAGGTCCCATCAACAATGGGAGTTCAATTTTGGTAACTGCTATGATACATGTGATGTGGTATTTACTGTGTGCTATGTAGCGTGTAATTTTGGCTACCTCATGTGTGCGATTTGGGCGATATGTACTTCGGGAACGATGATGCAAGAGTGCGATTTGTGCGAAAAGTGCGTTATGTATGAAATGAACGAACGGAAGAAATGATGTTATGAACGAATGAAATGAATGGAAGATGTAACGAACGTAAAGAAGATAATAATTATATTATCTATGTGTATATATGTTGTGTGATCGCCTACGAAATTAACAAATGGTTTTATAAAGGAAGTAAAGTACGGTTTTAACGAAAGAAAAATATGTTTATTTAAAACTAGAACTCACTCAGCAACGCTGACTTTGATGTGTTTCCAGTTGGCAGGTATGTTGCTGAGGATGGCACGGGGCGACTGCTCAGTTCTTTTGGGATGGCATCCATTGTTATAATGCTTTTGTAATGAAATGTAAAATGATATTGTGTAATGAACAGTTGTATTATTTTGCAAAAGCATTTTGATGAAATGAAAATATCGTTTTAATGTTTCCGCTGCAACGCTTTTATGTAAGACGATAAAAATATATGTTTTATGTGCGATTAAGGACCAGTTGTAAGCGTCCCGAGAACGGGGCCTTACATGTAAAGGATGTTGAATATAAATTTGGCTACTATTATACTGATGAGATATATCCAAACTAGTCAATGATGGTTAAAACGTTATTGTTTTCACCGGAGAATGATTTTAAATGACAATGATTCAAGAGAGTGTAAGAGCATCAAGAAAAGACATTGAAAGAGCTTTTGAGGTCCTAATAGATAAATGACATTTTTTAACAACTCGTAAAAAAGCTACATCCATGAAGAACTAGAAAAATCATGTACGAGATATTATCTATATAATATGATTTTAAAGAGTGATAGTGCGGTGATATCTCCGGACTACCCTAAGATCCCTCATGCAATGAACCGGTAGAATATGATATATTTTCACATATATGATCACTCACAATCAACGATAACTTTCGATCTTATCTTATCAAGCATCCATAGCATTTGTATCAATCAAATCAAATGAACCTCTAATTTTGTTTTTATTAATAAACCATTGTCTTATTTCTTTTAAAGTAATTTTGTTTTTTTTTTAATTTTTCTATGTATTTGTTACATTTTATTATAAATAATAAAATATAATTATAACTTTAAGAAAAAAATAATTTGGAAGAAATAGAGAAACAAGAAAAAACTGGGACATCCTACAAAACTAGAAAAAACAAAAAAAAACTAAGGAAAATAGGAAAAAGTGGTATTATCCTTTTGTGTCATTCGAGAAAAAATGAGGATAACGGAACGACCGACAGCGGCCTAGCAGCTAAGTAACAACAATTTATGCTGAACAATCACTAACCCATAACATGTAGCATTGATGAAAAAAGTGGGAAAGTTATGGTATATGTTTTTAACGACAAATGTATAACCTTGTTTTCAAAATAAATATTATTTTAATCGGTTCCACATATGCGATTATTAGCTGATATCACACCTTTAGTTTTTTTAAAGATAACTCATAGCTGAAAAAACTATTTAACTATCCCAAACTTGCTACAAGCAAAACTCAAACCCAAAAGTATCCCATTTTAATCGTTTTTGCTCACTTGTTAAAGTATCCCATTAGTGAAACTTATGGTACTTGGATTTGAACTTGTGAAGAGTTTGGCTGTACTCAAATGGTCAAAATGAGGGGCTGCTGCTCTTCCTCTTCTTCATTCCTTTCCATCATATACCCCAATCACCATCAACTTTCATTATTCCCATTTCCACTAATCTCAACCCAAATCCTCAATGAATTCGGCCCCCAAATGCGGCACTATTCACCAAATCAAAACCAATTCTCTGCAAAACCCCATGTCTGATCCTCACACAATCGACTCAGAATTACTTCTGAAGCTGGTTCATGATGCTCTCGTTTGGAGTTCTCTTCATGGCCTTGTCGTAGGAGACAGAAATACCCAGGTGGGTTCTTCGTTTTTGTGCTTTTTTCGAGTTTAATCATGTAATCAATCGATCCCTATTGGCTATTGCTTCTCGTTGATTCAGTAATCGTGGGGTTTATTTGCTTTTTGCAGTAATTTGAAGTGAGATTTGTAATATTGATTTTGATTGTTTCTGCAGAGATCAGGTTCGGTTCCTGGTGTGGGAATGGTTCATGCCCCAATTGCATTGTTGCCACATTCATTTCCAGAGAGCCAATGGAAGCAAGCTTGTGAACTGGCACCAATTTTCAATGAGCTAGTTGATAGGGTTAGTTTGGATGGCAACTTCTTACAGGACACTCTTTCTAGGTAATTTGATTACAATGGAATGAAAATGATGTGATTGGTATGATTATTCTAGTATAAATACTTTGATAAATATGTCTGTTAAAGTATGTAAAAAAATCTAATTTTGTTTGCTTAGTTTTTGATGTTTCATAAAGATCTTTAAATAATTCAGTGTGTTTAGAGTATGATTCTTGATGTGATGTTTTATTTTTGCCTCTTTTAGTTGTTTTTTGGTTTTAATAAAAGAGTATGTTTTCAAACTACATCTTTTCTACTGAAATCGCAGAACAAAGAAAGTAGACGCCTTTACCTCCAGACTTCTAGATATACACTCGAGGATGTTACAAATCGGCAAGAAGGAGGTATCAAATACAAAATCAGTTTTTTAGCAGAGATTGTGAAAACAACATAAACATTTCTACATAAGGTGGTTATGTAATTGTATAACAGTCTATCTATCTGTCTCCCCACTATACATGATGAGCACCACGTACAAGTACTTATGTGGTTTTCATGGACCTCTACTTGAAATTAGTTTCCCTTGTAATATAATATGATATCTTATTTAAGTTGGGAAACATTACGAATTTTTCTAAATCTTTTTTTAGGATATTCGCTTGGGATTACATCGATCGGACTATATGCTTGATGATAAAACAAATTTACTTCTCCAAATAGAACTGAACACCATTTCATGTTCATTTTCTGGGTTAAGTTGTCTTGTCAGTGACCTTCATAGGTAACATATACTTTCCAACTTTTCTTATATGGTGTTGGTATGAAATGACTTCAAATTTAATTTTCATCTTGCAGGAGCTTACTTTCTCATTATAAGAAATCCCTTGGGCTTGATTCCCATAAAATCCCAGTAAACACTTCAGCAACTAAGTTTGTGGAGGCGTTGGCAAAAGCATGGACAGAGTATAACAATCCGAGGTTCAAAATTTTATTTTCGCTCATTTATACATTTTTTACTATTGTGGTGTTAAAATGACTTGATGGTTTTGTTATACAGTGCTGTAGTTATGGTTGTGGTTCAACCTGGAGAAAGAAACATGTATGACCAACATTGGCTTACTTCAACCCTGAAGGAAAGATATCCTTTCTCACATAACTGTTAAACTAGAAGTTCCATTCATCAGTCAAATAAACAATTTTTTCCTGTAAATTTATTAAGATTTAAACATTTGTCAACAGGTGTTTGAATGTCTGTTTGAACTGGAATTGCAATAATCAGTTCTCTTTTTTTTCTTTTTTTTAGACTAATATTTACGGATGATAGAAAAACCCGAAACATTTGGGATGGCTATTTGGGTATGGGATATGGTTTTACGATCAGTTATGGGGCTGTGGTATTGAAGCCCATCCTTAACCGGCCTGTTGTCATCCCTACTAATATCAAAATGTAGTCCTGAGCTTATCAACACACATAATATTACATGCATTCGGAAAACACTGGCAGAAATTGATGCGCAAGGGGAGATTCTTTCAGATGGAACTCTTGTAGTGTATGTATATTTCTTTTCTATATATTAACACAATTTTGCAACAAAACCAAATCTGAATGTTCGAAGGTTCAGGGGCGGTGAGACTGTTGCAGTCATATATTTTAGAGCTGGATATGCACCCACCGATTATCCTTCCGAGTCGGTGAGTACAAGTTCTAAATAAATCGTTTAGCATGTTTATGCTTTAAGATTTGAAAGGAAAGCAACATTTGGTGTTTATTATGTATCTTGTAGGAGTGGAAAGCTAGGTTATTAATGGAGGAATCCTCGGCAATTAAGTGCCCTTCAATCTCTTATCATTTAACTGGCACCAAGAAAGTTCAACAGGAGCTTGCAAAACCGAATGTACTGGAGAGGTAACGATAAATTTTTATAACATGGGCCAAAATATGTATGGTCTGATAGCTTTTTTGAGATTTTTAACTTGAAGAGAATTTTCAATGACCAAACAAGTGAAGGAGCATTTTTGTAATTTGACTTGGTTCTTGTTGTGGGAGTAGGTTTCTAGAAAACAAGGATGACATTGCAAAGCTTAGGGAATGCTTTGCTGGATTGTGGAGTCTGGATGATTTGGATGCTGTCAAGAATGCTATTCAGCACCCCGGTGCATATGTCATGAAGCCACAAAGAGAAGGCGGAGGTTTTACTACATACACTTTATATATATGATTGCCAAAGTTAACACCTCAGTGTGGAACCATAAAACCGATTACTATGGCTCGAACTGTACCTGACCAAGGACTGGTTTTTTTTGTTATAACTAGAACTGAGTATATTGGTTCGAGCCAGATACTGCCAAACTGAACTTAACTGAACCAGTATGTATGGTCAGGTATTCGGTTCATGGTTCAAGTCTGTTATGCAATTGAACTTTTTTTATTAATATATTATATTTTTCAACTCAGGTAACAACATATATGGAGATGATGTTAAAGAAACACTTTTAAGATTGCAGAAAGAAGGGTCTGACGAAGAAGCGGCTTACATTCTCATGCAAAGAATTTTCCCAACCATTTTCCCAACAATTCTTGTAAGAGACGGTATCTCCTACAAAGAACATGCTATATCTGAACTTGGGATATTCAGTGCATATTTAAGGTATATGTATCATGCTTATGGCAACATCCTAACGATCTTTATTGCTTTGATATAATATGATATCAACTGAGCATATATAATTATATAATGCAGAAACAAAGAAAAGATAATTAGTAATGAACAATGTGGCTATCTGATGCGCACCAAGGTTTCTTCATCAAATGAAGGCGGTGTTGCTGCTGGTTTTGCAGTTTTGGACAGTTTATATTTGAGTTGATTTTTGATAAGACGATCAACAATCATTTCCTTAATAAAGTGATTTTCTGTCATATATCAATGTTTGCTGCATCTGCAACATATCACATTTTAATCTTATTGTAACATTTGTATAAGCTTCAGGAAATAATTTCTTCATATATTATGTGTGTGCATATTTGTTTGTTTAGAAACAACATTTGAATGATATTGATTGTGTTCAGGCACAGAAAAGTAGACATATGAATCTAGTAACTCAGTTTCTCAGCAATTCAACATGTTCTTTCAATGTCGGATAAAGGGTCCCACCAAGGTTTAGTAAGAACTTGCCGGAACCATGTTTTGCCATCAAGGAAACCGACACAGGAAGAATTTATTTGTTGCTTCTCTACAACGGCACCACCATTCCTACCGTTTTGCTTCCACAATCATCTCTCTCCCACATCACCCATTCGCACCACCACTCTGTCCCTTGCTGAGTCCACACCCACCGGCTCATGGCCTTATTTGTTTGGTAATTCAGTGTGTTGTAAATAGGGAATGGAGATATAGCTGTTATTGCTTGGTTCAGTTTTATCAAAATAAATATTACATACTATACAGATTTTGCAAATACATTCAAAAGAGATGGCCATCATAAGTTTTAGTATCCTAATGCATGATTTAAAACATATGTTCCACATGATTCAATCATATCAATATCATCTGATATGAAATACATTAAAGATCACTGAGTTTCCCAATTACATAAAGTACGTAATCCCCAATTTGAATTAATTACCTAGACAAGCTGTATAATTATTTACAGTATTATTGTAACTTGTTTTATTTGTATGTTATTCATTCTGAGAATATATTTTTTCTGTTTTGCATATTATAAGCTTCCTTACAACAATTACATATATTGAAGATATTCGGATACATTGGATATATAAACGCCCGCAATACGAGTCGTATAGCCAAGCGGGACTACATACGACACCCTAAATGTGATCGTGGTGGTGATTATAAGGGAGCACTCAATGTTAGACTGACTGACATGAAAAAACAGGGTGTTCAATACGAAGCAAAGTGTTGTGGGTGGAGGTTTGTAAGACTTTTATAGGTACAAGAGGTGTCCATATAACTCTCGGTGGTGTTCTTTTAACCTGACCCTAAAATAATTATTAAAAACTAAGGTAACGTTTGGTATGTAGAAATGAGGAGCGGAATGGAATGAACCATTGAGGGTGAATGAACAAAAACATGTTTGGTTGGTGGAGGTAATGGAATAAACCATTACGTAGTTGATTCTTTTTCTTCAAATCCATTCCATCCACTCCCCCTTCTTTTTTTTCATTCCATATCTTCTTCCATCATTAGTCACCAACACCACCCGCCACAACAACCACCACCGACCACCAAGATCGCTCGTCACCAGCAACCACCACCGGCCACCACCGCGGTCGGCAACCACTACCCCGGGAACACTATCGCCGGACACCGCCACCTTCGCCGCCACCGGAAACCACTGAAGGCCACCACCACCGGCCACGGCCGGTGCCGGAAACCACCTCCGAAGGCCACCACCGCCATCGCAAGAAACCACCTCCGAAAGCCACTACCGACATCGCAAGAAACCACCTAAGGCCACCGCTGCCTCCGGAAACCACCTCCAGCCACCACCGCCATCGAAAACCACCGCCAGCCACCACCGTCGCTAGAAACCGCCGCCGTCAGCCACCACTTCTGCCAGAAACTGCCGCCAACCACCACCACCACTGGAAACCACCGCCGGTAACCACCGCCTCCGGTCACCACCGCCACCAGAAACTACCGGCAGCCACCACCGCCACCGGAAACCACTGCTGGCCACCACCGCCACCGGAAATAACCGCCGACCGCCACCGCCGTCAGAAACAGTCGCCGGCCACCACCGCCGCCGGAAAGCACCGTCGGCCACCACCGGGTCCGGAAACCACCTCCGACCACCACCTTCGCTCGCCATTACCATCATAACTACTTTTACACTTCATTGTTTCGATTTTTATACCTAACAAATAAAACAAAGATATGATTCATTTATTACTAATGGGCAATCAAACGGAACAATGCAATATAATAATTAATTTCATTCTCTTATTCATTCTATTCCTTTATTTATTTCATTCATTCGTCCATTCCATTACCACATACCAAACATACCCTATGTTTTCTTATAGAATTCTTAATACAAACTCATGCGTTACAAATATTCAAATCATGAAAAATATCAATGTTTTTTATTATTTACATAAAAGAAGAAAAATCTTTGCATAAACCAACTTCGTTGAGGCGCAATCAACGGTGAACACTAAATGTTTTTGATGTTATATATTAAAAAAAACCTAACGTAAACTCACATGTCGTATAAAAGTGTCAAAAAATAACATCAAAATGTTAAAAGACACTCTTTTAATCAGTTGATCTGCGAATTATTATAGTGATATTAACATGATTAAGTACGCAAAAGAAACGTATGAAATTAGTACGACACAATTTCGAATCCTACAACATAGATATAAAGAAAATTTTAATGAATCGTATCTAAATACCAAAAAGTATATTTGTATATACAGGAATACTTACATATGCTTATATTAATAATAAAATATTTATAGATTTTTTAATATTAAAATATAAATAAAAAAATTGTTGCAATGGTACATAGGAAGTTATATCGTCACAAATATAAGCACCAAAAAAACATGCAAAGCTAATTTTAAAATAAATGTAGAAAGTGAAAAAAATGTATTTAATACATGGGAAGTGTAAGAGACGCGTGGCCTTAGAACCAAAAATTGAAGATAATTAGCAAGAACATGAGTGGAACCCAGGTTGTGTGCGCGGGGTGGAGTTTAACAACCACTGCACCAAAAGAAAATATTTGGCTGAAGTGTTCACATATTATATTATATTCTAAAGCTAAAATAAAGAAAAAACTAAGGTGATTGGCCACCGACGTTGATGATTGAGTTGTAGTATAATTTTAAATGATTGAGAAGTATTACCTTTTATAACATTTTTTTAACTTCAACGAATAATTTTTAAGCCCGGTCACCCGGGTAAACCCAATGCCGAAAGGCCACCCACGTCCGCGAACACAGAAAACGCTTGTGACCCGGCTCGCCCATCATTCCAAGGGAAACTCACCACCTAAAGGCCCACTGTGATAAAACCCTTGGCCCACTAGAAGCATATTGCACCTAGTGAGACTCTAACTTTTATAACAACTTATCGTCATATATGAAAGTAATGTAAAATTAATGTTTCTAGTGAAGAATCAAAAATATTGAGCGCATGATCCTTTTGATTTGGATTATTTTGAATTTGCTCCTAAAGTTTAATATTTTTTAATATAGTCCGTAACTATAATGGTTGTTATCATCTTTGGTGCAAAATGTTAACTAATGTTAACTTTGTGTAAATTTCATATAAATTAACTATTTTACCCTTATACTTAATAAATGAATTAACAAGTCGCTTTTTGATCTTAGTTTCCTTCTTCTTCAATTTGACGCCCCATACCGTTGCGACAGAAGGGGGTTTCCCCAATAGCCTACTTTGTTAAGGGGTGGTAAGAGCATGAAGACCTAGCCCAAACCTAATTAAACAACCTAGAGGCTTGGCCCAGTTTGAAAGAAGAAAAAAATAAACCTTGTAGAAAAGCATATAGAAGAGGTGGTCTGTAGACTCAAGCGACGGGCTCGGTGAAAACTCAACCAATATCACATATGAGTCAGTTGACTTCGACTAGACTAGACCAACCCAAAGAGGAGCATGCCCATGAGGGCACCACCAGATATTATACATGAACCTACTAAAGACGAAATTGAGTATATCATAGCTAACCACATCATGGGCTAGCCTGCCACACCCACTGCACGAATGGCGTTAACTTATTGTAGGGAAGATAAAGAAGCGTCAACCTACACCCGTCAAAGAAGAGGCGATTACCACCAAAATCGCCCATATTGCATATCTTGACTAGGAAAAGAAATTTGTTCTTGGGATTTTTGCGACTAGAATAAGAACGAAGGGAAGAAGATGACTGCAACTATAAAGGAAATTCAATCATATAATTCAACTTTATGAATCACAGTTAATTTTTGGTATTGATTCATTTTCATTTTATGAGATGAACCTTGCTATTGGTGATCACCATCAAGAAACTTTTTAGGGCTCATTTTTATACCAAACTCACAGATTTTTAGGGGGCGTTTGGTTGGAAGGAATTGAATAGAACTAAGAAGCTAGTATAATTTTTAAGTAAATTATGTTTGAGTGGGTAATAAAATGTAAAACCAAAGGAATGTTTCATCTCGAATTCCATTGGTTGTGGGATTTCAAATTCCCTCTCTAGGTGAAAAGATTTTGAAATCTCACAACCAAAAAAATTTGATGTGAAATATTTCCTTGGATTTACTTTCAATTATTCACCCAAACACAATTTTATTTAAAAATTATACTAGTTTGTTAATTCCATTTCATTTTATTCCTTCTAACCAAACACCCACTAAGTTTATTATGTTTAAATGTTACAGGAAGTAATCAAGTTTGATTCTTTAACTCTTGTGATTGTTATTTTACCGGTTGTAAGAATTACAAAAGAGATTAGCATATTTTGCTAGCTAGTTTAGGTGTAAATAAAGATTTACCTTTCTAGTGTGATATGCATATATAATCTTATCAAATATATGCTAAATGGGATGAATGGGCACCTCGAAGAGAATGTTTCTTGAAACAAAAGTTGAAAACAAAAATTCATGGAACTTTATGATAAATAGTTCATAGGCAATCGATTTTGGGTTTTTCTTAATTTGTAGATCAATTAAATGTGAATACATGGACGTGGTAATTGTGTTTGTAAAGGGGGAGCTATTTAGGGGTTTTATCGTGACTAAAAAGTTTAACTAGAAAGGTAAAATATTAAATTAGAATGGATTTAACTAACATGTTAGCATTTGTTAAGTTTTTTGACCACAAATGAAAGTAAATTGCTTATTAGGGACTACGTTTAAAAAAATTAGAGTTTGGGGACCAAAACCTTATTTAACACAAACCACCGGGACCATGCGTGACCATACGTGTAATTTATTCTTTTTTAACTTAAAGTTGCTTTTGAAGCTGTGTTTCTTTTTCCCTCACGCTTATCATGCTCTAGTGTTTTTAACGAATACGCTAACTTTTTAATCTACAACATCACATAAATGTAAGTGTAAAGTTCAGTACGTAAGTCTTGAAGGTCATGCTAGCACTACTAGAAACATGACAATCATCAACTAATGGAAGAAAGACGAAACACATCACCCCAAATATTTTTTAATATAAACTAAAAGAGGTGGTCGGTGATCCACCTATGGTCATCGATTGTGTAACGATGGGATGTTGCTTGTAATTAAACTAAAAAATTGCTCAAAAAACTGTTTGGAGGGAATTATATAATTTTCATGCTTTTGAAGGGAACAAAATATCAAAGACAACTTGTTTGTCAAACTTTTTCAAACGTTTATCCATGTAGACCCATTTGCAATGGACATTTTGTCATAAACCCTTTAAGTGAACTTTCTATAAATATCAAGAAAGCATAGAGCGTCGTGTATTTTAAGCCTAAAATTGAAAACCCCAATGTATGTCAAAGTGGCATATTGTTGTTTGTCTGTAGTCTGTGAGAATAATTGACATGACGTAAATGGGTTACATATCTCGCCATGTAGACATATTCTTTTTTACCCGTAGCATATTAGTATGTTAGCACATTAGTAAAGGTAATTTATTTTTATGTAGTATTTCTTGTGTAGAGTGGATCCTTTGTGCGCACATAAGAGTGTAATTTTTCATTTTACATATTCCTCGTGGGCATAGCATATACATAACTAACATTTCTCATTTCCAATTTGTAAGATTGGAAAATATGACGCATTTTGTTTGTAAGATTTGTATAATGTAATGTATTTTAATTGTAAGATATCAAATGTAATGTAATTTCTTTATAAGATGTGAAATCACCCTACATATTTATAAAGGAAGTGAAATGAATAGAGTAGATGTGAGAGTTATGTTTTGGCCACAGGAGTTTGTAAAGTTTGATACATAAAAGGGGGACACACATCCTTATTGCCTCTCCGGTTCATTCGTAGAGGGAGAAACGACAGCTATGGTGGTCCGCCGCCCACGCCGCGTCGATTATGGCTTGTTGTTGTAGTGATCGATCTCTGTTGTTTGTTGTTGGTACCGGTGACGCCATTGCCTCCGGGTGTGCATGGTGGTGGTTACGGTTCCTTTGATGAATGGGAACCCTCATTGTCCGTTGCTTGCACTACCGCCGCCATGGAAGCTACTGCGGTCTATAGGTTGAAGCTTGTTCCTTTGTTGTTGGTGACGCCGACCCCGTCGCCAGTGTCTCTGTATGGGCGTGGTCGGGGTTTATTTGCCTAAATCATGTGGTGGTCGATTGTTATTCCCCTTTCTTGGACCCGAGGTAGTGGTGGTTGTGTTTAGGTTTGTAGGCAGTGGCATAGTGGTGGTTGTGTTCAGGTTTGTATATAGAGTTTTTTATTACTTTTATGGCTTTTTCAAGAAACACTTTGTCAAGAAACACATGAAATACTAAATTATGAAACTTAACAAACTTAAGCATATCAAAACGTCTTATTATTCTTGTTGAGTTTAAACGCTTCCAAGAGTTCATTTGTAAATGTGAAATGAAATCCAAGTCTTCTCATATCCTTGAAATTAGTCTACTTGTGATTAAAGTTCAAGACGAAATTTCTTAAAGTAGGGGAGACTGTAACATCCGCCATTTTCAAGTTATTAACCCGAACCCGAACTAAAATTGAACTTTCATATGATATGAATTTCTTTATTTAACTTGTTTTTTTTACATTAATGAATTATATGGATTAGATGTGTAGTTTAAACAATATTGTGAAGTGATTTGTTTAATTTATCATTTAAACAACTTATAATAATTCATTAATTTATAAAAAAATCTTTTTTCATAAAATTATAAAGTTTATAAATCATTTTACAATAAATAACTAAATGGAAAAGACTTATTAAAACTTATAAAGTTATAAAATAAATTTTAATAAACTTATAAAGTTTTATTATTAATATGAATTTTAATTATTGAAAATAAATAATCAAATTATAAAGTTACAAGTTTTATAAAAGTTATAAATATTTTAACAAAAAATACATTGATTTAATTAAAATTAAGATTTTAATAAATTAAAGTTTAATTGTAATTATATCTTTTATCTATTTATTTTATTTAATCTTATATTTATTTCAAAATCATAACCCCCTTTTAAAAACTTATAACTCACATTAACACTATTTATAACCTCCTCCTAACCTCAACTATAAAAACAAGGCTTAGGCCTCACTTTTCATTTGTTCATTCTCTAAAAATCTCTCACACAAACCTTTCATTATTCTTTGGTTATAATCAATTTCAAGAATTTTCTTTTATAAATAATTTCAAGAAGTTTCAAATACTAAGGTAACCTTATATTGCTTTTTATATTATGCATTTATATATTGTTTAATCATCGTAATATCCAATTAATCTCATAACTTTATGTTCTTACTTTTATTCTTTCTTCTAATAAATCTCTTTTAATTTTAATCATTATCATTTGATCATTAACATTCTAACATTCACTAACCTTATAACAATCATTAACATTCCTAAATCAAGCTAACATAAACAAAGAATTTCGTTTGCATATGGACGGCTATGCCACCGCATTTGGTTATTCCACAAGATTATTTCCCTAAGTGATGGCTATGCCGAAATCTTGGAATATTTTTATATAATTTAAATGAAGTCTAATATATCATATATCGACATAATAAATTTGTTCTAACCCGTTTCATGCTTTAACAAATTTAAAAGTGCATATAAGTGCCTTACTATAATTTTGTCAGAATATAATCTGACTTCAACCGACCATAATTTAATCATAACAAAATAAATTTGAGTAGACTCAGAGTCCAATATCAAGTTCATTGAACTACCTTTTCAGCGATAGTTTATACGTCTTCAAAATCAATGGGACAACTCAACAATAGTCTTCACAAGATAAGTGCGCATATCAACACCTTCTGTCTTGTGCTACTGTTTTGACATATTTACAGATTTTTTCATAAAAATGTTTCTGAACGAAAGTTGTTTAGGAGACTTTGAACTAGTAAACTATAAATTTTTATAATTTTATAAAATCGTTTTCTATTTTTAAAACATGTTCAAACACATATCAAACATTTTGTCCATAATCTAAAATTGATACAATAATCATTTTTCAATCTATCTTTCGCTTTTTAGCATTCTATAAACGCCCTAACTTCTTTTAATGAATTCCGACCTCAAGTTATTGTTTTTTATAATTTAGGATATCACCTTTGACTCTTGACATCCAAACTTTCTTATGTACTCTACAATCATCACTATACTTGTGAGTTTTCCATGTGAGTTCTTCATGCCCACTTTTTATTTTATTTCACACTTTTTGGGATGAAACATATTAACCTTATAAACTTACACTTGTAAACATCTTTATACTTGTAAATTCACATACAATTCATATTTACCTTTTTGTCATGGTTATTAATATTATTATTAGTGTTATATGACATACATTATATGTTGACAATCATTAACTATTGCTAGCCTGACGATGTCATAAATATATAGGCCTGACAAGTCTACTTGGTTAATCCAAGGACAGTTAGCTAATCGTTTAATTTTGTAATCTCGTGAACTGTCAAGGTTTGATTGTAGCTATATGTGTTTTATAAATTTGCATAATTCATAACCATTAACATGAATTGCTACTTGTAAATCTTATACATATATATATATATGCTTAACCCATGAAAACTCACCAACTTTCAAAGTTGATCCCTTTATTTTTTTAATATGTTTAATGTTTGATACTTAAGGATCTCTTCATGCTCATATAGGATTTTAACATAGTTTAATTGAAACTCTTATGTTGTTGTTTATATCTTGTTTGTATTGTAATGATTTAATTATTTTATAATATTCAATAAAAATAATATTTAATATTATTTCAACTTATTAGTTCCATGTGCTATGAACAATCGTTTCATATTCGTCCGACGCAATGATTCCGTCGACGGTTGGGGTGTGACTCGTTAGCTCAAAACACATTGATTATCATGAAATACAAATCACAACAATAAACTAAATATCACTTTCATTAGTTTTATAAGTTATAACATGATACAAAATTTAGTCTAACATTCTAGACTTATACATTTGTAATCCTAATAAAAAATATATCTTCAACACATCACGTAGATTCAGCTAGTAGTAAATATGAACGTCCACGTAAAGACTGAAGTCAAACAAGTCAATAGTCAACTAGACACATAATTTTCCCTGGTAACCGTGTTGATCACTATACATGTTGAAGGTATACACTAGATTATAATACATTATACTAACCTAAAAAAGGATACTCAAAATAATCAACAAACAATTGGTGAGAACATAGGTTTAATCGATATAAATCATTTGGAATTCATGCAATACAATCGGACTCACAACCAAACTTATACACATGTCAAGTGATTCATAAATGTCAAATACAAATCACACAGTCAAATAATATAACACCATTGCCCTCATCTCAGCATATGCAGGTTGACATTTCATAAGTAGCTCTACCTATATTATTTGATGATTCCTCATCTGAATTAATGGTTGTGTCAATATGACACTAAGAAAACAAATTTCTAGAAAATGCATCAAATTCAACACAAATAGTATGTTTTTTCCCCAAAAAATTATAAATCAAAAGGGAGTCATGTTATTCATCTTAATTCCAGCCAACAAGTCAAATAATTACTATAAAATATTTTTTATTAGAATAAATCTAATTTCTTAAAAAGTTTCAGCATTTAAATCACTTAATTATATCAAAATTCTTAATCAATCACTAACATCACCAAAAAATTACCAAAATTTACCATCAAAGAGATTTTGAAATCTATATTATCACATAAAATTTCAGACTAATATCTCATAACAAGTATTTTTCTACAATTTATACAAATTTTAATTTAATTGACAGAAATATTTAAACCTATTTAAAAATTCCGAAATTCATACCCACTATTTTATTCTAAATATGATAATTTATATAATTTTTTCATAATTTATCTCATGGTTCTACTATTTATTTTAGTTTTCTATTTACAAAATAATTAAGTTACGAAATTTATTCTTTAATTCCTATAAAATATATGGTTTATCATCTAATTTTTCCAGATTTTTATTAGGTTCAGATCTTTTGTTTAGTTATTTTCTTTTATTTTCTTGAATTAATCATATAAATTAATATATATATAATTTACAGATCATTATTTCCAATATTTCTTAACAAATTTCTAATTTTATTCCCACAATTAAAATCATTTAAGTATTTAATCTAATTCATCAAGAACATTTATGTTTTCAACCCCATAATTTGTAATCCTTTTGTTTAAATCTTTGATTTTTATAAAACTTTTAAATTTTTAATTTTTGAATCCCCTTTTCTTACTAATTTTTTTAAATAACATCATTTGTTTTATGAGTTTTTTCAAACAATCTTTATGATTCTTAAAGGATTGGTTTGTATGTGTTTATTTAAACATACACATATACTTCTGTCTAATGGGTTTAGAAATCAAACCTTGAGTGAAGATGAAAGAACTTAAAAATATTGCTTGGTTAGACTCTTGATGATCCTCTTGGGGTGCTTGTTCTTTAAGCTTAAAGATTGATCATAAGTTTGTGGAAGTAACTTGGTCCATATTGTTCTTGAGGTTGTTAATGACTAAAAGATGGTGATGAGGTGAGAACCAAAGGTATGAGGTAATGGATTGAGAACCAAGAGGGGGAGAAGAGGTGAGAACCGAGAGATGGTGGTGGTTGTGGTGGTTTGCGGTTGATGAAGGTTTGGGATTGTAAAGGTTCCATCAACGGAGGGGTTTGGGAGGGAGGTGTAGTAGTCATCATTAGCTCTAAGTTTAGGGTGATGAGGTAGGGATTATAGCTTGTATTAGTGACTTATTAGAAGGAAAGGTGGCAAATTTCTAAGTGTGTTTAGTGTCTTGGGTGATAGGTGATGGATTTGGAGAAATGGTTAGTGTCGAGGGATGGCTAGGTGGTGATTTGGTGTTAATAACTTACTTAGTCATTAAGCTAGGAGTAGTTAATGGTTTAGGTGTTTAATTGGTCTAGTTATTGTCTTAATGAACTGATATTAGGGCTAAGGTTGTGTTTTAGTTAGTGTTTAAGTGTTTGAGATTTGTTTGGTTTTGGTTTTTGATAAAGTTTTTAGATGTTAACTTGTTTGGTAATACTTGATTAAGTTTGATCTTAATTCATTACATGTAAATGAAAGACATTTATTATTCAAGTGACTAATCACATAATCTTACCATTCAGTAACTCGACACGTATGATTCATAAATGTTTACGTGTCACAAGTGCATGTTTGATTAAGCATGCAAAAACTCATATAATCAAATAAAATTATCTTAGTCATCTCTAATAAGGTATAAGCGTATACTATCAATTTATAGAAAATATCAAATTTATCTAACATTGACTAAGGGTTGTCATAGCTAAGATATGATATAGGTGTGGCGTGGCGTGGCGTGGCATGGTGTGGGTGCAATATATATGCTCATTGGTCGGTTTGAGTTGGTCCTTTTGGTTTTAATTTGGTTCGATCACAATACGGTTCAGTTCAAAATGTTAGTTCAGTTGCGGTGTTTATTCCGACTATAGTCCATGTGGTTATTTTGGTTTTATGCACATACCTAACGATGATCCAGTGACCTTTGATGGTGGGAAGGTCAGGTTCACAACATTAGATTTAGTGGGTATGATGGTCGCTAGATATTGTGGTTTATGATGGCATAATTTTGTAACCTAAATTAGAAGTAAAAAAAAAGAGACGGAGGAAGACAAAGAGCGTGAATGAAGTTAAAATTATTAATTTCACAAAAAGTACCACATGTATAATTTTTTATACCTAAAACCATCTTTACGATATTAACATTTCATATTAAAATTCATGTAATTTATTTATTTTTTATAAAAAAGAAAACTTCCCCATTTCCTCTTGGATAGGAAAAAGAAAAGAAAAGAAAAAGAAAACTGCTATGACGAAGAGGAAAAACAAAATAGTCAATCGATGCTGCCAGAGGCGAAGATACATTCAATCTGGTGGGGTCAAGTATTTTACCTTATATGTGGTCTGTGAAGTGTAATTTTAAGTGAGCATAAAAGATTTTTAATTTGACCCCAACAATTAATTGTTTGTCTTATTGGTAAAATATTTTGACACAAATTCTTTCAAAGGTTTGAATCTATAATAGTATTTTACCTTGTCTATGTTGTTTTCCTCTTGCATATAATAATTTATAATATGTAGATTACTTTTTTTAATTTTTATAGTTTATTGTTAACTAATTTCACCCTATTACAATAAGGATAGTAGTCGCACTAGCTAAAGTACTCAAACAAATCCATATTATCCCAATTTTACCAAAACGACACAAAAGCTACTCAAATCTCAAATTGATAAAGCTAATGCAAACAACCTAAGCTAACATTGGTTTACCAATGGTTTGGGTAGTAACAGAGAAAATTTGGAAGCCGAAATGGAGTTGCCGAGGCAACAACGACACTGTTGGCAAGGTAGTCTATCAAGATTGACCTGATCAGGACCGAAAATGTTTCTAAAATATAACTAAAAGCACCTTCATAGAACAAGTGACCTGACTCGGACCGAAAGTTTTACAGTCAAATGTCTCATTCGGATACCTAATATGAATGACCCCGTTTTATTGGTTCCGCCACTAGACGTTGCTATCCTACGGATGATGGCAAACAAGTTGGTGAACCAATTTTGGCCATAAAATTGGGGTCCGACGCACCATTTGGGTTTCAAAACAGCAAGCAATTTGGTTACGTACAATTGTTTAATATTAATGCTCAGCAGTTGATGAACTAATCTTACCAGCTTTTTGCAACAAACCAAAGGCTTATTTTCTCGTGTTTTTATCCATGCACCTGTGTGCTTTACAACAAATGATCAATGATTGCATGCTTGTTGTCTAAACAGGATCAACTTGTCACTTACTACTAAAATAATACTTAAGACTTACGAATTGCAAAATACCAATCTTTATAATCTTGTGCCTTCATACCACACACTATATATCACATATAAAACTGATGGCAACTAAACTTAAATTATTTTAAATCCTATAATATCTAGTCTGTACTTTATCAAGATCATGAAGGAGTTGTATATGTCTTCGGTCGCCAAGTTGATTTTCGCGCACTGAGTATTTGTTCATCATTCTTAGAAAAAGTTGATAACACCTCCCAGTGTAGCGATTTTAACAAGCATTTGATTTCCTCTACCATGTTGGATTTATCTCTTATGATCAGGCTCCCTCCTGGCCTCACAATTCTATCTACCTCTGTGATCACAACTTTAATCTTGCATCTGCATATATGCATCATATCAAACATAGAATCATCAGTCATTATATATTTCATGTTGATCAACCACGCGTGTATGTGTATGAAGAATTTCTTTACTAGAATCACCTCTTTTTTAGCTTGGAAAACAAATGATCTGCATGGAGAAGATCGTACGTTCGAGGATATGTGCTAAAAGATTCACACCAGTCATGGTAGATCCCAAAAATACCTCTTTCATATATTATCGGAAGCGTGTTGGGTGAGTCTATGTTCACAACATTCATCACCCATAGTTTCAAATCCTTCAAGGCTGCAGCAAACCTACAAAAATTAAAACATGCTTAGTTTCTTCTCAAAATATGAACCACTAATTAATTGGTGAAGTGTAAATGATTTAACACTTACCCGCCATAGACTGCGCGCATGTCAATAACATTTCTTACATTGGACCAGTTAACTCCTAAGCCACTCATATAGGTGTTGCTAACTACCCTTTTCCAATATTCATAATCTTCTTCAAACTCGTTTGGTGTAGGGGTTTTGTTTATCCAGTAAGGGGGCTTTTGAACGCGTGCAGGCCATTCTTCCGGCCATTGTGAACCTCTTTCGGACTCCTTACTTGGAATGTTATGCATACATGTCTGCAAAGGTACCTGCCAAAGTAAGCCATTGTTTACAAGATTTTAGATTGATCTTGTTCCATCAGTTTTCTCAGTTACATTACTGATACTTACCACGTGGCATTTGGGTCATCATCTTGTTTACACATTGGAGGTTCTTGTTTCTTTCTTTTACTATAACATTCATTTGAATCTGGTTTTTGGTATACAGCAACACCAATTAGATTCAGTCTATCCCTCTTGATAGTTATAAGCTCCCAACACATTGCCACAGTTAATGCAGACATCTCTAAAATATTAATCTTATGTTAGTTATTTCAAGAAACCAATATATACCTTTCCATATTTGGACATCCTCTCTGCCTTTCCGGTAAACAGGTGTAGCTGACCAAACAAAATAACCTCCTGGACGAAGCACGCGATTGAGCTCCAGAAGAAGCTTCCCACCTTCACAAAGATGCTAGCAGTTAAATTGGTTATAATTCTTTATACACATGTAACATGTAGTTTTTGTTAAGGTAATGAGTACTTAATATGTTATTGAAAAATCAAAACCTTCTATGTGCCATGGAACTCTACAACGAGCACAATGCACAAGATCGAAAACGTTGCTTGGAAACGGAAGGCGTTGAGTGCCCATGACAGCAGAAATCGCAGGAATTCCCCTCTCTAGAGCAAACTGAACTTGAGCTTCATGTTCATCTTTCGGTGCAAATGACATTGTAAGTACATTTTTATCAAACAAATAGCCTCCAAAACTTGCTACTCCACAACCCACATCAAGTGTTACTCGTGTATGCTTTCCCCATGCGATTTCAGGTACCATCTATGTTTCATAGAATATATTAGTTAGGGTTTATTGTTATTATCTTTATCATATTTAACAGTTATGATTTGATTGGATTTTCATTTGCAAGTATTATGATTGTTGTTTCGATATATAGTTGATTAATAATACATAATTATGCAGTTTTCACTATTCTATAATCTAAGAGAAACTATTAAGTAGTTAGTTATTTACCTGTTGCACAAAATCAATGTAATGAAGAGCACCATGGATGAACTGAGTTCCACCTCCAGGGAAAGTGAGGAACTCCCCGGTTGCGCGCACCCAGTTTTGGTGCCCTTTTACTTTCGCTAAGTTCTTGTGTGGTACATTATTGAACCATATCTGCATTGCGCGCCTTAAAATTTATCAAGCATATGTGACTATTTTATACAATAGAGTTACCAAATAATCAAAAAATACTAGTGAGTTATAATTCTTGTACCTTATTTCTGCTTTCAGGCCATGGAATAGGCGTCTTGTAACCGTCTGGTAGCGGCAAGACATGTGGGACCTTCTTCGGGGCAATGTCTTTCACGATGCTCATAATGGTGCCTACCATGTAATCTACTAAGCGCTCTCTCGTTGTCCAAACATGGGATGTAGTCAATACTAGTGGTAACATTGCATAACTCCCATTTGTTATTTGATAAAGATGTTTCTTCATTTAAACTGTCATGTTTATCAGTTGTGATGTTTGAGATGATATTCTTATGATAATTAGTTCCTCTATTTTGTTGATCTTCTTCTTTTTTGATGTCTTTCTTCACGGTTATCAGTTTCTCAGTATGTTGCTTGGATGGTACCACATTAGTTACATCTGGTTTTGGGATCTCTTCTTGTTTGGATCTTTGATCCGATCGTATATCACCAGGATTGTTTTCAAAAACAGTAGTGTTATTAGAAGGCATCTTTTGTGGCAAATTGTTCCTACGTTGAATGCTTTCAAACTGTGAAGTTTCCTTCTGAATGATAGACTGTTTTTGTGGCGAAATAATGGAGCTTGATGTCAACATCCAAACACCAAAAATGGATACAAATATGAACACCAGCAGTGTTGCTGTTGATGAACATGAACCACCAGATGGTCTCTTGCTACCACGAGATTTTCCCACAGCCATTGTTGTCAAAAGAGGACGATGAAGATGTAAGCATGAAGGGGAAATTGAGGTAGGTATTGTGTTGTAAAAATGGTATCAGACGTAGTGAATAACAATCTCAACACAACCAAGAAATGTAAGAACAACAACCAAATCAGATTACAAACTCTTAAAGAGCACAAATCTTAATAACAAGAAAGAACAAGAGATTAACAAGACTAGTGAATCTGCATAAAGGTTATGCAGATTCACATATGAACAAGACAGAACAA
>BJCM01062480.1:0-16899 GCA_018326385.1 Flaveria bidentis | reverse complement strand
AATTCGAAATGAAGGATCTGGGAAAGCTTAAATACTTCCTTGGAATCGAAGTATTAAGGTCCAAGCAAGAAATTTTTATTTGCCAAAAGAAATACGTTCTTGATCTACTGGCAGAAACAGGGATGATTGATTGTAAACCTGTAGAGACTCCTATGATAATGAATCAAAAACTCTATATGGAAGAAGAAGCTGAGTTAGCTGACAAGGAAAAATACCAACGGGTAGTGGGAAAGCTGATCTACTTATCACACACTCGCCCTGACATTGCTTATGCAGTAGGAGTCGTAAGTCAATTCATGCACCAACCACAGGTTGCTCATATGGAAGCGGTATGGAGAATTGTCCGGTATCTCAAAGGAACACCTGGCCATGGAGTTTTGTTCAAAACAAATGGGCACTTAGAAACTCAAGTGTATACTGATGCTGACTGGGCAGAAGATAAAGGGAATCGGAGATCGACATCTGGTTATTTCACTTTCGTCGGTGGAATTTTTTATTTGTGTTTTTAACTTTTTATTAATAACTAAATTTATGGATATTACAACGTTATCGTTTCTCCTAAAGACATGATGTATCGGTATAACATTTACATCAATTACACAACAAATCCTTCAACTTATATTAATTACATATTATACCTTAACTTTAGTAACTAACTTAACGAGATTTTTAACTTTGGCAAATGATCACGATTAACACAACACATAGAGAGCAGGGTAAGCAACATCATGGGCAATGATATGGTGTTTAAATCCAATGAACCAGATAGTTGTAGAAGCTTCAAAATGTATTTTCCATAAGAGCGTATGGTGTTAGAACTTAAAACCTTTGGGAACTATTTTAGTGAGTGTTGTTCTAGATTATTATAATATCATAATTCTAAAGGATAAACATAAGAGAGTACTTGCATTGGACTAAATAAAAAACAAAGGTTCCATTTTGGAAAACAAGAATCTAAGAATAAGTAGACCCTAGAAACTTGTTAAAACCTTTGTAGTAGCTTAATTGTTACCTTCAAAGTGCCTAGAAAAAATGCATTATGGATAGCTAGTTGGTGAAGTGGTGAATTCTAAGAGATGGGAAGTGGCATACAACTTGATATGATAACTAGGCTAAACGTTTCATGATAACCAATTCACGTTGCTTGTGAAATAACCTCTTGACACGATCCCGAAAGCATTTAACATTCATTATTTTGACCGCTTCTATAAATATATAAACAAGGTTAATTAATATTATTATTCAAAAATTTAAACAAATAAAGAAAGTTAGAACTTTTACTAATAACCGGATTCTCAGATAAGTTGATCCACACTTTTTCCAAAACAACTTGTTCTTCATAATATCATTTGGTTGAATTCCAAGCCAACAAACCTTCTCTTGTATGCATTATCTTGCTTTGTCGGTGGGTGGCGATTTTAGTGATGTTTGTGAGTCTGCTGGTGTTTGTGGATTAATTTCACGTCATGGTGGTTGTGATTGATTAGGAAATAATGCGGGATTACGTCAAGGTAGGTATAGATCACTACTTAAATAAAAAAATATAAAGTTACAAATACTATCACTAAAAAAGACAATAAATACCATAGAATGACAAATATTAATGGTTGATTGATTGTAAAATTTTGATGGTGCTTGAAGGAGTGAATGTTGATTGTGTGTATAGTATTGTAAAAAAGTTTACTATATAATAGTGAAAATTAAACAAAACAATTAAAATGACATAAAATTATTTTAACTAGTAAAATCCTGAAACAATCATAATTTGTTACATTCATGCTTGTGAAATTATCTGCGATCCTTCCTTTTAACGCCTCTTAATGTCCTAGGGGAGTGGTGTACCATGCTCTTAATAGGCCAACTTAGCATTAACATTTTGAGTTGGTGTGGTACACCTGATGACCTAAGACCATCTCCAACACAGATGTGTGGAAAATTGAAGATTGTTTTATCGTCCTTTGATATGGTTGAAATTATATTATATATATATATATATATATTATTCTTGATTATTTTTTATTCTTGTGTGATTGTGTTATAAAACGTATTATTTTTTCTTCTATATTTTTTCAAGTTTTGAGCATGAGAATAAAAAAAATAATTTTAAAAACTAAGAATTATAGTAAATGAAGTGAATGATTTGAAGATTCAAAGTTACGAAGCATATATAAAGTTTCTGCACTAGACACCCAGTATGAGGTATAACTTGTTGACCAACGTTGTAGAAAGTTAAAACAACATGAAAGTTATATGAGACGTCATGTCTGTCCCATACGCAAAAACCATAATTTTGCTTATTTGATGTGTTGTTGCCAACATTCAATACGAGTCTGTGCGGAATATCGTATGGGGAGCTCGTGCCAAAATACCATTAGAGGAATTGTACATCAAGTTTGAATATTCGATAGTACTTTTCTTTGCTTTTGAAGAGTTATTGAGAATTATAGTTTTAAATATTAAAGTATTAGAGCATTCACATCTTATTTTTTATTTTCATTTTTATAATAACACTAAAAATTATTTTTTTTTCTCTCCTTTCAATTGAATAATATATTTTTCTACTTTTTTCATTGCATTTTCTCTCTTTATCACTCACAATCACTTTTAAAAATACTAAAAAATTTATAAGAGTTGAATAGTAAATCCTTAAATTTATAGATAAACAGTAACATTTTCTTTTTCATTCACTCACAACCATTTAAATCATTCTATATAATTTAAGAACTCTCACTAATAAATTATAAGGAATGGACTGTGAATGCTCTTATTACTCAGGGTTTGATATTGTTTATTTTTCAAATGCTAAACGCGACCCTATGGTTACACTAGACCTACTTCTTCTACTTCTTTCTTTAGAGATGTCTAGCTAAACATTTTCTCGTTTAAGTTATGTGAAATTTCTTTAGAACATTGAATGAATTTTTGATTGTTTGAATATGTGACTAATAGTAATGACATCGAATCTTTTATTGCCCTTAAATGTGATGCGTGTGCTTATTGATATTGATCATGATGAATGGTTTGCATGACTTTAATCGCAAGATAGAGTTATTCGTGGATTTATAGTCAGTTAGGTTATTTGATTTAAGACTATTTTTAACCTGAAAAGGTATATAGAAGATAAATCAAGGACAAAACGACCAAATAAGTGTGCTAACTTTGGATTTGTGTTTGAATAAAAGAACCAAAATCATTGTTAAGATCTTTCTAGTATGTTAATAGATTGTTCATAGGCTCAGCGAAAGCCAAATACTTTTCTTCTAGATAATAAGCATTCTAAGTTAAAAGTTAATGAGGATATGATTTGTTTCATAGTCTTAAGAGGTTTATATGTATCTGTAGCATATTCTTTCAATTGTGGGATTAGCTATGAGTGACCATTTCTAGCATTTATTCGCTTGTTGGTATTTTCTTGTAGTGAGATTAAGGTACTCAAGCATTGGGTTTTTAAGCCATAAGTTTTATTCATTAGATATCGTTTCAAATGAGGTTAATTGAGTTATTTAAGGAACGATTTGTTTACGCAGTCAAGGTTTTTATTCAAAGAGGTACATAAAAGGGTAATATGCCTAAAAGGATGATTATGTATATATGCAGCTAGAAGGAACCACACTAAGCAATAAGCATCATGTGACCCAACACCCAAGCAAACATTTTCTAGCAGAAGCCGAGTGTGATCCAGATGAAACTATTTAAAATATAATTTGATAGACCACTTGATGAAGACCCAAATGCTAATATCATGAACTTTCTTGAAGCTTTTGATCCCTTCAAAATCAATAGGGAATCAAACGACGCTCGTTGTCTTTGATAATTCCTGATGAAGACCTAAACGATAATATCACGAACTTCCTTGAAGCTTTTGATCCCTTTAAAATCAATAAGGTATCAAACGACGCTCATTGTCTTTGATCATTCCTGTTTTTACTTGGGGATGTTGAATTAAACAAGGCTAAAATCATTTCTTGCATGTTCCATCACTATACAGGACAGGATGGTGAAACATTTTCTCAAAAAGCCAAATTTAAAAATAAAACCAATTCATTCGCTCATAAAGATGGCTAAAACATATACGATTCACAGGAAAGATTCGGTAAAACTTCTCAAAAACTGTCCACATCATAGCCTTGAGTTATAGTACCAAGTTCATATATTTTATCACAGTTTAACACCAATAATGAGACGGGTTATTTATGCCTAAGCAGGTGGTTCTCTTTACAAATAAAACCAGGAAGATGCATAGGTTTATTAGAAAATTTTGCCTTAAAAAACTACCAATACAGGTCTATATGGTCATAGCTATAGTGAATTAAACATCAAGGAATTCACAAGGTTGATGTTGTCACTCCTCTAACAACACAAGTCAAAGCGCTATCAATCAAAATTAATTATATGAATTCAAACAAACATTGTGTTATTTTTGGGGATCACACTTAACATAAATTGCCTGATATGTAGGTAGACTTCATTGTAAGTTCAATTTGTCCAAAGAACAATCCTTACAATAACTCTCACAATCAACTTGGCGTGACCATCCTAACTTTGGCCGGAAGAACAACACTAACAACAACATGCCTCCACCGGGTTATAATCAAACTCATTTCAGACCTTAGTGGAAATAACAATAAAACCAAAAAGCCTGAAGCAATAGGACTGTCAATCGCAAGATGGAAAAGCTAGATAGTATGGTAGCACATCTTGTTATCATTGGAGAAAGATATGAAAGAGAACTGAAGAATTACCAAGCTTCCATCTAAAACATAATGAGATATCTAGGACATGTCTCAAGTTTTTTAACTAAAGGCAAAACAATAAACTATCAAGAAACACAAAAGGCAGTCTAAAAGGCCAAGTTAGTGCACTCATCAAAGGAGTGGTAAAGTTATCGAATATCTAATCCTAGGATTTCACCACCTAAGCACTGATCATTAAAGAGCCCGTGATAGGTGACGTCATTAAAGAAGAAGTTGAAACACCAAACCAAGCAGATAATACTCCAATTGAAAAGGCTAACAACAATGAAATCAAGAATGATTCAACCAAAGAAGAGAAGAAGGAAATGTAAGATGGTAAAATACTCAATTGAATATTATTGATAGGTTTGGTTACAATATATAAAGAATATAATGCAAACCGTAAAACCTAATTGGACCCGTGGGCTCATACTAGTATAATAGAAAATAGTTCATGAATACAAGCCTAGGATTTCATATCCCATAAGGGTTATCGATGACCCAATTGAAGAACAATATTCCATGTTTTTGGAGTTAGTCAAACAACTCCATGATAACCTACCCTCCATTGATACATTGAAGCAAATCCTTAAAATTACAAAGTTACTCAAAGACATCTTGTCCAACAAAAAGAATAACCTTAAAAAGATGTTAGATCTAGACAACTTCAAAGTTCTATATCTAATTAGAAACTTACGAATTCATGATGCATTGTCAAGCTATCATAGACTTAATACCCAATTCAATGTACCTGAACCTAGGTCGAGGAGAACTTATACTTACTGAGACGTATCTTCATTTAGCAAGCAAATTAGTAGCATCCCCCTAGGTATCATTGAGAATCAGCTTTTAGAAGTAGACAAGTTTGTTTTTTCTATGGATTTTATGGTTCTAAACATAAACGAAGACAAGAATGTTCCACTCATCCTTTATTGACCTTTCTTAACCACTTCAAGTCCCCTCGTAGATATGTATAGTAGCACTTGGATGCTCTGAGTTGAAAACATAGAAATAAATTCTTAACTACTTTATGGGCTCTAGTAGACAAGTGTAGTAGTACTTGGATGCTCTAAGTTTGAAAAATAGAAACCTAGCAAACCATCACCTTAAGGATGAAAAAGCTTGGATAATCTTTGTATTAGTTTATGATCACTTGGATGAAAAACTAAACAAGGGCTAGACATGCCACGAAAATTCAAAGCCAAATCACTTGACTTTCATATAGAAAAATGGAAACATGGTAGTGGCGATTGAGATAAGCTAAACACACTAGCCAGAACACAAAAGCATGAGAAAGGATTAAGATCCTAGTTCACTACCTACAATTAAAAACTAAAATCACAAACACAAAAGAATCCACCCCCAAGGACAAATAACATTTTAGGTTGAGTCGGGTGAACAATCATAAATATGTCTAGCACTTTTCAAGAAGCAATCAAGGTTTACATTCTTTCCTTTTTGAATCCAACAAATCAAATTCCTTCATAAAATTGTCTAGATAGTGTGTTCTTTAAAGATAAAAAAATTTCAAAAATGTTCTCTCCACCCTATTGAAATTCAAAGTGTGTGGATAAAAATCTTAGGGGCTGCTTGGCAATAACTGAATGATTAAGTGTTGAACCAATAAGATGTTTTAATCATTAAGTATTGAACCATTAAGAGGTTCGAATTATTAAGAGCTAGTATATTGTTTAACTATTCAAAGGCAAATGTCTGATCAATTCAGATAAGAGGTCTTAACTATTCAACATTAGTATAATGCTTAACCATATAAAGGCAAATGTCTTAACCATTTATATATTTGCTCGCGATACAAACAATTTAAACCATTAAATGTTGAACCATTAAAAGGCTGTCAAACAACCCTTAGTGAAAAAGAACTATTCAAAAAGTGTGAGCTATGACACATGTCCATTGTCAGTACAAAAAAGAAGAGCATTTAAAACTCCAAACCTTAGATGGATCATCTTTGATAAACGGACCACATGGTTCATATAAATAAGTTGGCAATCTACACATTCAAACTAAACATTTTTTCTTAACAAATCAATCGATTATAGCCCTTCTATGTTATTTTTTATTTCTAGTGTGCTTTCATCATATACAATCCATCCCCTCTCATTATTTAAGTACAAAATTCGAATCCAACTGCTAGAAATTTGATTTTTAAGTTAGTGTTGTTTGGGTTTTCAAAAACTTTGAAAAATTCATTGATTCTTTTTATTAGATGGTTTTATATTACAACTAGGTTAGTATCCCGTGTATTACACGTGTTAAACAAATAAAATAATAAATAGTTAGTAATAAAAATTTATGAATTATAAAAACATGTTTGAAGATAAAATATGATTATAATTGCATATGAACAGTTATTTCAAATAAGTAAACAATAGATAGGTTATAGACAGATAAATATATAGATAAATAGATAGTTTAGGTAAATAAATTATCGTTTAAAATAACCACGAAAAGTTACAGTACGATATTTTAATATAAGATATGTATAAAATTATATATACGTACTTGTTCAAGAGATAAAACAATTATACTATTTTTAAATCTCTTATCTAAATAGTTTCATTTTAAAATTTTGTTTTAAGATTTTATTATAAAAATTTATTGTTTATAAAAATCTTGTTTATTAAAAACTCAAGGTTTTAATTATTCTAGTTGAATTAATAAAATTACTTTTAGAAAATTCAATATTTTTTATAATTATTTTAAAAAAGACTGGTTTAAAATATTTTGTTTCAAAAGGTTTAATGTTTTAGAAATTATATGTATTTTTTCTTAATAAATTTTATTTTTAAAAACATAGTTTGATTTTAAAAAATATAGATGAGAGAGAAAAATATATCAATTGACCAAATTAGTTTTTATAAAAAGAGAAATTGTTTGAGGATTTAAATTACTTTAATACTTTTTGGAGGGAAAATAACGTAAGAATGCTTAGAAAAATAACAAGTGTTAAAAAGATGGTTTAAGAATATAACAAGTGACAAAAGAAACCTTCTTTTATTAATATATATTGATTTATCTTTAGAAACATTAATCATTACATCATAATTTTATGACATGGAAAATTTTTATCAAGAAACATGTATAGATTAAATGTTGAGGCCCTTCATCATTAATCAGATGGATTCTGAGAAAAACTAAAAGAATCGTCTATATCAAAGCGCCCATCATAGGGATTCTTAAACAGCCATTAAAAATCAATCATATACAACCCAACTCACTTATACGGTTATGTCCTGAGTAACTTTTATAAAAACTTTTATGTTCTAATCTTCATCTTTTCTAGCATGACATCAATTGGACAAGAATTAAGATGTGAAAATGATGCCATAATACTAGTATGTTTTTTTGGGTAATTTAGACGTACATGCTTGGATAGGGATTAACCGTGTACTTCATTAAACTTACAGCTTTATACTTTATCTTTTACTTCTATTTCAATTTTCTTTATATGAAAATGCCATGACTAGTCTTGTTGCTTTGCTTCTTATTGTCTTTCAAAACATCGAATACTACTTCTCTATGATGCATTGGAATGTAGTTACCCTTACTAGGACATTTAGGTGATGTATGCTGTTAAAGAGTTTTCAATACGAAAGTTTTTAACCTAATATCTTTGCTTTCTACATTTATGATGTTTTTTATTTGTTTTATGTCGTTATTAATGTAAATTAAGGACAATGCATAGTTTAAATGTGAGGATAGGAAAGGTTGTTTCTTTCTTTCTTAAAATGTTCTTTCTTCATTTAAGAAATCTTCAAACTCTTCATAATTCTAAAATGTTTTAAGTTTTATGAACCTAATAGAAGCTTTGAAATGCATAAAGACTTTCACAAAAGGCATAAGTTGCTAGAATAACAATATGAGGTTATAAATTAAATCTTTATGCGTAAATGTATTTTCAATAAAAAGATAAAAAACAAGACCTAGTTATTCAAAATTTTAAAGGGGAAACATGTTGTGTAAGGAGTCCAAAGGAGGAAGTTATTTTAAAGGGGAAACATGTTGTGTAAGAAATCTTCAAACTCTTCATAATTCTAAAACATGTTGTGCAAGACATGGTTTTCTAAGGATGTTGGGGAGCCTAGATTGCACGCAGTTTGAGGTCGGAAGAATTGTCCAATCAGATATAAAGGACAATACATAAGGGGTGATCAAGAGCAACTGAAGCTAATGCCTGAAAAAATATGTCTCAGGATTTATAGATTTGACATGCTTTTTTGGGACACATGGATCCAACAATTAACATTAATGTTATTAACCAATTACATTTGTTCATTGATTTTATCAATGGAACCGTCCTTTTGTGGTAAACGCTAAATTTTCAAGAAAGTGTAAGAAGTGACACATGAGGATGTTGAACAAGCTTTTGGGATCTAAAAGGTAAGTGGCACGTACTTTAACAACGGGCAAAAGAAACTTCATTCTTGAAAATTTAGGGAAAACATTTACATGTATATTATCACAATATGATTTTGAAGAAAGATGGTGCGATAATACATCCAAAAAACATAAAGGATCCTCCGAGCTTGAACCGGTGAAGCACGATATTCTTACACATTTACGATGACACATAATCCATGACAACATTCAGTCGGATATTATCGAGTGTTTGAAGCATTTATATCAACATAATCAATTGAACTCATTCTAGTTTTATATTTTTTATTAGAGAAAAAAAATTGTATTTTACTTTAATTTTCAAGTTATTTAAATTGTTTTCCTTTATAATTTAACTTATATTCATTTTAACCATCTAATATGACATGTAAATTGATTGTCATACCCACTATATCATGTCTATAGTAAGGCTACCAATAGAGTGTAGAAATGTAAATATAAACTTTAATATTAAGTATTATTAGTTTTAGACGTGTACCATAGTAATATTAGCTATTGCCCTCATACACGTGCATTCAAGTTGTTACAAGTACGATATTAAATGGTGTTTAAGTTCTAGTAAAAAGTAATTATCCGTTTTTACTAATTTATGACTTAGTTATAGGTACGTTATCACACCCGTCCACATCAACTTGTCCTCCTCCGTTCCCACTCTTCACGAATCACGATCTACTGATCCTCTTTTATGAGCGTGCTAGTGCTATGTTTCTCTCCCTTCCTCTCTCTTTCACGACGACACTCTCTCTCCTCCTCATCATCAGACCGTACTCGCACGTATCTTTCACCGTGTGTTACAATGTTACATGGTGTAACATAATCTTTGTTCGTGACAGGGTGTTTTTATATTGGAATTAGGACAAAAATTGTGGTCACAATGGAAGGAAGTAAAATTCAGAAGCCATGTGGAAGGTGGACCAACAATTCTGACGTATAGTGACAGGACCCACAATAATAATCCTTAAATATAAAATTCTTAAAGTATTCATAACTCATTTTTTATCTTTATGCATATAATTATATTAAAAATCATTATTTTTTCTCTCTTATTTTTAACTTTATCATTACTTTTCTCTCTCTTTCACTCACAACCACTTAAAATATATTAAAACCATTATATGGTTTTGAACAGTGATTCCCTAAAATATAGATTGAACAGTAAATTTACAATATACTTCACTCACAACCACTTATAACCATACCATATAATATAAAAAATACACTCATATGAATATAAGGAACCGGTTGTGAATTCTCTTAAAGTTAAAAGTTAAAACAATAAAACGGTCAAATAACATTAATTTAGATACATTGAAAGTAATTTTAAATTTACCTTAAAATAATAATTAGGTCATGTTAAATCGTGGAGGAATTCGTAAACAGCGATGAGGGTGTTGAAAGGTTGGTAAAACCCAGTTTAAAGACTTGTATATTAGTATTTACAATGCGATTTCAAATAACTTGACATCAACAATTCAAATTAGTAAAATTACATTAAAGCTTTAATAAAAAATAAACACATTGTAAAAACAAATTCGTAAATTAACTAACCTGTAATAAACTGAAACCTTAAAACCACTTTAATGGCTTATACATTTGTGTTTTGATACCTTTTACATTATTACGTACAAATTTATATTGAAATGTAAATAAAAAATAAGCAAGTTGTGACAACTTATTTAGAATTTTATAAAATATAATATTTTAATATTTATGAAAAAAATGATAGAAAACATTCATAATATTATAATAAAAGAAAATCAAAAACATACAATAGCCTTGAAGACGTAAGTTGTGGATTGTTAAAAGTTGAAACAAGTTAGATGGTTAAAAGTTAGTCCCTTAAAATGTTTATTTAAAACCAGAAAATTGATTAAAAGTTGTCCTGAGTCTTATTAATATGCTTACTTCATCTTATTAGAATTTATAGGTCTAAGTCGATTTTGTGCCGATCGAGATCAGCTCGAGCTAGGCTTAAATGTGTGTAGTCTCAACCTCAAACATATATTAAATCTCAATTAACGAGCTCAAGTGTGAACTTCACATGTCAAACAACTAGATTAAAGAAAATAAACAAACCTATTATTTATGTAATATATTATATATTGACATTATACTTTTTAGATATGAAATTATGATAATAAATAAATAATTATATATTAAAAACTATATCTATATTATACAGATAAACTAATTAAATAACTGATAAATAATAAATGTTAAGTGAGCCGACCAAATAATAAATATTAATTAAAAAAATTTTGAACAAGCTAAGCTTAAGCTTTTGAAATAGAATTTTAAAGTAGTCAAGCTCAAACTCACTTAAATGAAAAGAGCCTCAAGCTTTGATGAGATCTCATTAGCCGTGTTCCGGTTATACAATTATACCAAGTTTGAAACAAAAAAACTAATTAAAAGTTGACAAAAATATCATACGAAAAAAGTAAATCTATATTGTATTATAGAAAAAAGTTTTTAAAAGACACATGACAACAACTTTTAGTGAAAACTAAACTTTTGTTTCTTATCTTTCTCTTCTATTAAATAAAAATATTTTAAATAAGTAAATTAAATAACTAAATATCCAAAATTAAATCTTTTTATAATAAATCCTTAAAACATACTAAGTTATAATATTTCAATTATATCTTATTTAAAATATAATTTTATAACATTAGGTTTTTATTAATTGTTATTTATAATTTTTTAAAATTTATTATATTGTTAATAATTAATGGCATGTAACATACAAATACAAAGTATAAATAAAACCTAATGATTTTAATTTATTTAATTTTTCTATCCATGTCATATATAGATTCTAACCTAGTAGTTATATATATTTAAATACACTTTGATTCACTTTTAAGCCGTGTTAAAATTATACATTTTAAAAGAATCATGGAATATAATGCAATAATCAAAACCACATATTTTATTCTGGAAGGTTCTAGGTGGACACAATGAAATAAACAAGTGCAGAGTCCCATGCGACTTAAATTCATAAGAGTAACACTTACAAAAAGAGATAAAAGGGTACTTTTGGAATGTTTCATAACGTATTATATATGCACTTACACAAGTAAACCATGGGTTCCATCTTGGTGCTCAACAGATGATGTATAAGAAAATGACCATATTCTTATACAGATGGTGTCAGGGGCGGAACTACGTCTTAGTAAGCAAGGTCAAGCGACCCCATTAATTTTTGAACCCGTAGTGTAACGTATAATATTGATTTTTTTGTTGAACCCATAGTTTTATAAAAAGTGAACCCATAATAAAATTAAAATTATAACATAAATAAAATGCTTGGGTCACTTGTTTGTGTGCCTCTCCTCCAACTTGAGGTCACGAGTATGAAACATGCAAGCTGTAGCTTGGAGCAGTCTTTTTTTTCCTTTTTATTTATGAAAATACTAAATTAACCTTATTTTAATAACACAAAACAAAACCTAGCCCCCATTGAAAAGGACTCGTGCATTTGTTACATTGAAAATGAGTTTTTTGCAAAGTTGTCGATTGAAGATGTAATGGAACGATTTCAAATAATAAAGACGCGTAGAGAACAACTATAAAATATAAGTTTTATTTTATTTTTTTAATATTATATTTTTGTTAACATTTTCTATGCAATTTAATTATATTCCGACTCGACCCGACAATCCGAAATTTTTTATATTATCTTGTTACAAACGAAAAACCCGAAAAATAATGACCCAATTAAGAAAAATTCCTAGTTCCACCACTGCATGTTGTTCTTGCATCCACACCTTTATCATGTTTGGTTTGACATATTAAATGTGTCATGTTTTAAGTTGTATCGAAATAATATTGGTATGTTACTTTTAGAACAACGCTTTTAGATTTTTCAGTTTATTTTATTAGGTCTGAGTAATGACTTCCAAAATAAATGTTTCATAACATGTAACATACAAGATTTAAACTCTTAACCTTTTGATTGTTAATCTAACCAGGTAGGTACACCAACCAATATTTAATGTGTGTATGAATCTAATACACACCTAGTCCTATCTAAAAATGTGGTCGAGATGTTGATCGACTTATTAAGGATTATCATTTATATAATATAATTAACTGATAATTAGCCTAACAGTTAATGAAATGTTAAGGTATTTTAGTCATCATCAATTGACAAGAATTAGTTGGTTCTTAGACTTTACATGGAAAACTAACCGACAAATCAACACACATATAAGTTGTTAGATCAAATCGTTTAGGTAGCTTGTTGCGTTGTTTTTGAGTGCTCAACTCCCTTAAATATTCAACATGAGCAGGCATGTTATTAACTACATCAAATAATGGTTAATCGAGTTTTACTTGTTTAAAGTTCTTTTACATTTCTTCTTATTGCAAGAACCTCTTAACTAAAACTGGTGTTTTGACTGGTTTAACTAAAGCCAACGAATATGGGATGATATTAGTCCCCATAACCATATCGTTGATTCTAGTCAACTCATCATTTAAATAAGATTCATTTTTTGATTTTCCAAAAATTTAGATTTTTTTGGTTTATCTGCAATTAGTTTCTGCTCATGATCACTAATAGACTCTTAGCCAATATCCTCTGCTATCCCCTCAGTAAATTGTGGCGATGAAGGAATTCATAATCTATAGATGGATTAGCATGAAGAATACTTACAAAATTGACATGCATACTTGGGATATATTTTGAGCTTAAAGGGTGATGTTGTTGGCTGGTTGTTGTGTCATTAGGTGGCTTCCTCGAATCTTGGTAGTTTCTGAATGGATTTCCTTATTGACCTCTTTATCTATAACTATCTTGGTTGTTTTCCTGATTATAAAACTCCTTTAATAATTACCTTAACTACAGTTCCCTTGTTGGTTTTAATGTATTCCCATACTTGAAGTTTGAATAGTTTCTTTATACATATACTTAGTTCATTTCTTTATTTGACCCAAATAAAGTTAACAATCTTAACTAGTATGTCTCAAATGTCCACAATCTTCGCAAACACGAAAATCAAACCAATGCTACATCCTTACCTCCTGAATATCCTAATTTAGCCAATTGTGTCTCTAAAGATGCAATCCTTTCTTTACTCTTATAGTTAGATGACCTTACTAGAGGAGGGTTTGACCTTCTAATTCCTAAAGTTTGAGCTTTGAAATTCTTACACATCCTTTTCAAATAATCGTAATCCATATCTTCATGATTTGATAGGAATGTGGCATTACTGGTATAATAAAAGTATTTTCTCTCCTCGATTGTTAATCTATTTGAGAATGCTTTAATTAACTCTCATATTTAAGTATCATGATATGGCACATACAGACCCGTCCTTTAAATCTAGTGAATGCCTCATGAAATTGTTTTTCTAACTGTTATCTGACAAATCTAATAGTGTCTCGTGCCTCACTAGTCTTCTCTATAGAATAGTATTCTTTGATAAAAACCTACATCTATTGTCGTGTGTGAATACTATTTTCTAGCAATGTAAAGAAATATTGTTTGGCCATATCCTACAAGGTAAGCTGAAACAACCTCAACCTCACTTCATCTTGTGTGAAGCTAGTAAAATGTTAGATTTGGATTGGAACATTTTGTCACATCCCCGCGGAAGCGTGAAATGCTTTTGGGTGTGACTCGCTTGTTCAGAACTCATTGATCAAAAGAATAAATAATTTAACATACCAGAACATATCATAACATAATATTTATCATATAGATAATTTAAAGTTAGGGTTACATCATATCATGAGTAGTCAAAATTTAACATAATATAATCCTATTATAACATAAAGATCTAACAACTACATTTTTAGAGACGATAGAAATGAGCATCCACTAATACACTGAGGTCACAGAGGTTAACTGTCAGATTCACATAAACTTTTCCCATTATTTCTCCCCAGCCGTTATACACATCAAAAGAAAACATTATGCTCTTTCCTGAAAAAGTATACTCAAAATGGTTAACATAAAGTTGCTGAGATCATAGGTTTAATTTCAAACAAAATATTTTTGATGCATCAAATACAACCAAAGCTTACATAATACTCAGATGATTTATAGCTGTCATTCATAAAATAAAATAATATAACATCACAACACTCATCCTGTTGGTACAGGAAATATTTTTCTAAGTAGCGCTACCTATATTATCCAACGGTTTCTCATCCGAATTAATTGTTGTAACATAAATGACAATACATCTTAAAATCTTACACAATTGCATCAATCATAAAAACAGTATGTTTTTTCTTTCAAAAAGCTTATAAGAATAAAACGAGGCTATGAGTCTCATATTTTACTCCAATGGATAACCTATAAAAAAACATTTATAGTTTAGAAAATATATTTTCTTCAAAAATTTCAATACCTCAAATTATAAAATTTATTACAACAGTTATATCCATACATATATCACAAAACTTTTAGAGAAAGTGAGTCCATAAATTAGACATAATATATTAAAATTACATATTCCAATTAGTTACAGTTTATTTTCTATAATTTTTATATTAATTGCATAAATTAACAAAAATACCTTCGGGCCTCTAAAATTCATCAAAGTTTGTCAGGATATGTATACAAAATATATATATTTTTTTAAAATTTTCTTAAGTTCTCAATCATAGTTGAACCTATTTTTATGATTTTTATTACTCCAACAATATTCGGTATAAATAACAGAATATGTCCTAAATTTCCAATTTCCATACAAACTGTTCTATCCTATTTATCATGCTTTGTGAAAATTTGTCATTATTTATCTTATAGTTTAAGTATTTTTCCCGATTTTCAAATAGCAGAAACTTCTAAAATTCATAACTTATGGTTTTACCTAGTGGGTGTACTCTTTGACCTGTCCACAAATTGCAAGCAAATGTTTTTGAAAAGCGCTAGAAATCGTGGTCCACATTACTACAAATCTGTTCTACACTATGATGCTCAAAACTTTTTTTACAAGTCCTTTACATCATAAGAATCAACATATAATTTTTTCAGTTTCTTGCCAGGTTTAGTTCTTGCAGTAGAAAATTATTTTCCAAATACTTAAATAATTTATATAAATTATTTTATTGATTATAATTACACTAAAATTTTCAGAACCTTAATCTTTAATATTTCTAATATAGCTACTATTTTTATTCCCACAATCACAGTCATTTAAGTAGTATAACAAATTTATCAAGTTTATGCATAATTTCAACCCTTATTTATAATCTTTTTGTTTAATTTCATAATTTATCATATTTTTCATTTCAAACCTTCCTAATTGATTTCTGAATAAGATGAAATGTTTATGGTGTTTGATGAAACTTTTCATGTCTTAATCACAAGGGTTGTTTATATGTATTGTTTAAACACATATAACTTATAGTTTTGGTTAGTTTAAGAGTTGAAACCTTGATTTTTGGTAATGAGAGAGGGCAAGAATAGTTGATGGTAGCTTCTTTCTTTGATGAACCGAGTTAAATGGTTGTCTTGAGCTTCAAAATCTCGATTTCCTTGCAATAATCGATTTGGAAGATGATAGTGTTTGGTTGTGGTGATGTTATTGTGGTGACCGAGAGTTTAGAGAGAGAGTAGTGGTGGTGGTATTGTGACCGGGTTCAAAGTGGTGATAAGGTGAAGTGGTTGTAGAGGTGAAGTGGTGAGCGAGAGTTTGAGAGAGGATGATGGTTGTGTTCGGCTGTGTAGAGTGTAACCGGATCTCCCCTGTTAAAATGGAAGTCGACCGATTGCCTTTAATGGCATAAT
>BJCM01062475.1:0-11861 GCA_018326385.1 Flaveria bidentis | reverse complement strand
AGTGTGGGATCCACAAATGCTTGTTGAAATAATTAAACCTAACTCATCACCAATGTGAATCAAAAATCTGTGTATGAATTTAAGTGGAAAAATATACTGACAATCATCGTGGCTGCAACTCTTGACAGTCAAAATTATTGTGTGCATCTTATAGCTCTAGTATGATTTCGTGAAAGTGCAGTTGACTCTCAGGCAAAACATGAATCTAGCATCAAAGTGCATACTAAAAGGGGTCCCAAATCATTATGATATACCTGTATGATTCCATATTGAATCTTTCCAAAAATCATCAAATTAACTTGAAGCTGTTCTACTCAGGAAGTAAAATCGGTTAGATGTATTCTAAAAGGTTTCCATCCATCTCAAACCCAAAACCACTAAAATATGTCTTGTTTTCTTTTAATTTTCAAGTTGTTTTATGTTTTTTAGTCTTTTGTTGCGTAGATGTCGGACTATACAACTAGATGAAATCTGTGAATCACTCACTAAAAAGGGGTCATGTCTGAGGTGACTAATCGGTTCTAAACTAAAAGGATCACGTCTAAGGTGATCAAATGATGTTAAATTAAAAGGTTCATGTCTGAGATGATCATAGGTCATAATGTTATATATCAAAAGGTAAAATTTTAAGTGTTTGAAAGTGTATGAGGTCAACCTCATAAGTATGAGCCAATCGCACGATTTAATCATAAGGATGAGCCAATCGCACGGTTGAACCATACATATGAGCCAGTCACACGATTGGACCATGAATATGAGACAACCATGCGATTGGATCACAAGACTGAACCAATCGTACAAATGGACGAAGGAGTATAAGCCAGTCGCACGACTAAACCCCAGTCGCACGATTGAAGCATGCATATGGGACCAGTTGCACGACTGAATTTTAAAATAGTATAAATAAGGAGGTCAATCGGTCGTAACCCTTACCACCCTTCATAATGAACTTATTTCCAGAAAAGATCAAATTAACTTGAAGGTGTTCTGCTCAGGAAGTAAAATCGGTTAGATGTGTTCTAAAAGGTTTCCATCCATCTCAAACCCAAAACCACTTAAATATGTATTGTTTTCTTTTAAATTTCAAGTTGTTTTTTGTTTTTAGTCTTTTGTTGCGTAGATGTCGGACTATACAACTAGATGAAATCTGTGAATCACTCACTAAAAAGGGGTCATGTCTGAGGTGACCAATCAGTTCTAAATTAAAAAGATCACGTCTGAGGTGATCAAATGGTGTTAAATTAAAAGGGTCATGTCTGAGATGATCATAGGTCAAAATGTTATATATCAAAAGGTAAAATTCTAGGTGTTTGAAAGTGTATGAGGTCAGGCTCATAAGTATGAGCCAATCACACGATTGAATCATTAGAATGAGATAATCGCATGGTTGAACCATACGTATGAGCCAGTCACACGATCGGACCATGAGTATCAGATAACCATGCGATTGGATCACAAGACTAAACCAATCGTATGAATGGGTGAAGGAGTATAAGCCAATTGCACGACTGAACCCCAGTGGCACGATTGAAGCATGAGTATCGGACCAATCGCACGACTGAATTTTAAAACAGTATAAATAAGGGGGTTAGTCGGTCGTAACCCTTACCACCCTTCAAAACTCTTTGAAACCGCCCATACACACACATACTCTACCAAATTGTTGATAGTTGTGATTACTCCCATTTGTGATCCTAACGTGTTTTCTACTCATCTATAGGTACTTTGCAAGTGAAATCGATCGAAATGAATGTCTTAATCGCACCTTTAAGGACCGATAATGCTAAAACCTAGAACTAAGACTAACTCTTAAGAATAGACCACTTAAATGGACAATAATATTGATTTAAATGATACTAAGTGCTATTTCGAGTCTTTGCGGTCCAAATGACTTTAAACATGAAGTATAATGTCATGTTTTGACAAAGATTTAATCCATGGTGTTCAACAGTGAAAGATGCGAATGGACATGTTGATGAACTTCAATCGCATGATTGAGTCAGGTGCACGATTCAATCGCACGAATGAATCAATCGGTGACTCAGTCGCACAACTGACTCAACCGCATTGCATAGCATACGACTAAGCTCAGTTGCAGGCTCAATCGTACGACTGAACTCAATCGTACGGTTCAGTCGCACGATTGAATCAGTAGATTAAAATCATTCAAACTTCAACTGTTAAGTCTAGCAACAAACCTAATGTATATGTTTCTTATGTTGCAGCAACATGGCTGATAGATGGACAACGAACACCAAGCACAACATCTGTGCTCATTTAGATGCTACTTCTCGGAACACTTTCGAGTTCGCTAGGATTATAGCCTTTTTGAGGAGATCGAGAATCTACAAGGCCATCTCTACACCATGCACACCGTACAGATCTCTTCAGCAGGCCTTCTGGGAGCTCCACTTTTGGACAAGACATTGAGGTCTGTGAAGAAGACCTAAGGAGAGTCTTAGATCTGGGTGAGGACAGTGCCTACCCAACCAAGCTACATCCCCTGACTGTTCAAGGATGCTTTCTAAAGATAAAGTACGTTGGGGACATCAATGCAGGTGTGCTCAACAAGAGCAACATGTGCCCCCAATTCAAGTACTTGGCTCATGTTATCCTCAAGTGCATAGCTTCAAGGTGGGGAGGATTTGATGAAATGTAAGACCAAATCCAGAGTGCATACATTGCACTGGTACTGAACCACCCCTTCAGTTTTTCTCGCATGTTGTTCTCCTATCTGATCGAGAACCTTGAAGCTAAAGGCAAGGAAGGCTTCTGTATGTATCCCAGGTTCCTGCAAATTATTATCAATGAGAAGCTTCCTATGCTACCGAAGGAGAATGATGATGCAGTGGTGCTTGAGGTGATGGATGATACCACCTTGGGCAGGATGAAAGTATACCGGGGGAAGCAGGTGAAGCCCCCAGTCAGGAGATTGTTTGGGCATCTCGCCAATGCAGACTACATGGCGTCTGCTCGCAAGAAATGACGTCACGATGATAGCGATTCCGATGTTGAGCCTATTGTGGTACCCACCGATGAAGACGACGACGATGATGACGATCTTGATGATAGTCAAGGTGGTGGAGATACTGGTCCAAGTCAATCAAGGACCACTAGCACTTCTACTATATCTCCACCATCTCCACAAGGTACCTCTAGTGCACCTGGTGGATCAAAGAAGGTTGCTTTCCACCAAGACTTCCTGCTAGATGAAGAGGAAGAGGAAGAGTCAAATGATGGGCCTTTGGTCAGGAAAGCCGGTAGCCGGGTTGTGGCTACCAAGAAAGGGAAAGAGGCGGTTGGTGGACGCTCAGCTGGTACTACAGGTGATGATTCTGAGGTCACTGATCCCACTTACACACTTGACCAGCCTATTAGCTCAGGGGGAGCTCCTATTGCCAAAGGATCAAGGAAGAAAAGGATGGCCCAACCCCACGTCAAAAGAGCAAAAGGCAGAGGATCACCCTAATCACTACAGCCACCACCACTACCACAGCAATCACCACTACCACAGCCACTGCCACAACCACAACCACTATCACCATAGCCACTGATACTCCCTCCACAACACATACACCTACCTCTACCTCACCCACAATACCCAACACAATTCCACCATAACCCACTACCATTCCTCCTCCCATATTCACTAGTTCCACCACCACAACCACCACTCAACAAGCAGGTACATCCAACCAATCCCCAATGACATATGGCTCTACTCTACACACGGTCGGGTTAGAGGAACAGCTGGCAAGCCTAAACCTTATTGTGCTAAAGCTGTTCGCAACTGATGATCTAAGAGCTACTCAGATGAACCAGCTGATGCCGGTAAATGCAGCTCAAGCCAAGCAAATAGCTCAGCTCAGTAAGAAGAATGCACAGTATGAGAGAGCTTTAGGCCGAGCCCACCATGCACTAAAGAGTCCAAACGAGTTGGTGTTGGCATCAGTGGAATGGATTGAGGGACTGGAGAAAAAGAACAAAAAGATTGTGCTTAAGCTGAAGGGATCTTAGAGAGAGCCTTTAAAGTTTAAAGATGTTGATGATGAGGATGATGAAGATGAGCTCACTGAAGATGAATCTGAAGAAGAAGAAGATGATGATGATGAAGCAAGACCGAGTGGGAAAGGTAAAGAGGATGATAAAGATGATGATGATGAGCAAGAAGGTGATGGTGCTGCATCAACCTCAAATCCATCAGCAAAGGAGAGGCGCACCAAGTGAAATCAGGATCAAAGAGCCTCGTCCTCAGCTCCTCAAGCTGAAGAGACACCCGATCAAGGCAAAAATAAAGCTCAACAACCAGATGAATATGATGTTGTCCCCCTTCAGCAAATCAAGACTCAACTCACTATGATTCTTGATTTGCAAGGGATCGTAAGATGATTTGTGAGCTACACTCCTGAGGAAGGAGAGATCATCCACGACCTCATCAACGAGCAGCTAGCTGATATGTTGCGACTAAATCTAGAAGAACTAATCAAAGACGCTCTGGAAGTAAATGTTCTAAGTGATGAGGAGCTACAGGATGTCGATGAAATAGAGACTGAAGATGTGACAGCAGATCACTATCCTGAGTACACTGACCCTCAGGGCAATGTTATCCCCAACTTGGGTGAAACTTATGGCAGTGCTACTTTTGATAAGCTGAACGAGATGGAGAAAGAAAAGGAGAAAGATGAAAGTCAAGCCCAAGCTTCTGATGCAAATGTTGATCTTATTAAATTACCCTTATTGATAATAGCCAAGAATAGTGCCCGTATTTTATTACGACAATCTCCGGAATGGTACGAGGATTTACAATATTGGAATAAAGAAATTTATCTAAAGTGCAGCTATAATGGTCTTCAATTCTCCAAAATAGAATTTCCTAAAAATTGGTTAAAAAAAGGTTTTCAGATAAAAATCCTATATCCTTTTCATTTGAAACCTTGGCACTGATCTAAAGTACTCTTCCTGGTTTTGAGCTTAATAGATTGGCTAATTTAGATCTTTTGTATGTCAACCCGAGGAAGATGTTGGGATGGTTTGCGACAACTCTAAAGAAAGAATACCACACCAGATGAGTTAACTTTAAGCCTCAACAACCTAAATGTTTTATTCATAAGACTGATGTTGATCCTATCTTTGGAAGACTGAAAGTAGTACTGAAGTGGAGTCCCCCACGCACAATCTCTAAGATTCCTTTACGTGAGATGCCTCAGGACTTCACTTCACATTTCAAATAGTGGTATTATGATTGGAGGATGGAAGAAGCAGTCATAGTGTTGAACAAAGATGGGAAGATAGAGACTATCATGGTATTTGACCCAATGTGGCTTACCAACTTGTCTGTAGAAGATGTCTACACTTTATACAAGTGGCCATTGTTCTATGACACACAAGACATTGTACAAGCTCTTCAATTCCAACACATTATACGACTCTGCTTTGTGTTTGAGATACACGGGGGAGTAACCAGAGAAGAGAAGTACAAGAAGTTTCAAGAGCATATGAAGAGTGTTAGACAATAGGATAAACTAGGTCCAAGGGGGAGTTTGTTATACACGTGTTCCTAGTTTATGTGCTTAAATGTAAAAGTCTTTCATGTCTTACATATGTGTAATGTGAAATGTAATAAAGTATGATATATGCTTTGATGTTTATTTATCTTTGATTCATATGTATGAACTTCTTATATAGGTTTGAGGTTGTTGTACATAGTTCTTAGTCAATAATGATTAAGTAATGTGTTCAACCTAGTCGGGTGATTATTCATGCTAATGGACCATACTTATGGACCATACGCATGAATATATCATGCTTATGGACCAGTCACACGGCTAAACCAGGAGACTAGATCAATCATATGATTGAGATATAAGATTGACTCAGTCGCACGACTGAACATTCAGTCGTGCGTATGAATCAATCGCATGAGTCAGTCGCACGACTGAACCATGTTAATGGTTCAGTAGTACAAATGGAAACTGCATACCTATAAATACCACTTAATTCATGGAAAAACCTAACACTTGGAAAGATACTTCGAATATACATATATCCTAGCCGTCCAAAGCATCCTAAACAACCAATCCAACTTCATAGTTCAATCTTGATCGATTCCTACTCATTCTTAATGTTTAGTTAATTGTCATATCGATTGGTTTATCGTTCTCCTAACACATATACCTAGAACAACCACTGTCAAGATACCATTTGTTGTTAGATCTCCAAGATTGTTCCTGCACACAGAAATAAATCAGTTAGAATTGATAACCCAAGCTTTAAAGATCTTGGGTTTGCCATCAGTATCTAAAATTGTTACTCCTTCATGAATAAGTCTTGATCTTTCAGTTTTAGTTTTGTTTGATTCATTCTGACTTGTTGCAGGTGAGGATGATCTGTTGAAGATAATGTTGATGAACTAGGTCCTGGTTTCTCAATCTCTTCTTCATTCATCTTAATTTTGTTGTATTGATGCTTTGATTTTGATAATGATTTTTGAATGTTGAAAGTATCACTATCTTTTTTTTTGAATGAGATACATGAATTCCCTTTTCAAAATTATCAAAGAAAGCATCATCAGTATTTGTTTCCTTCCAATCAAATCCACCGGTTTGTTAGGTGTTTTTGATTGCTGGAATGTTGTTCTTTTCTTCACAGGTTGAACATCAATGGATGTTTTATCATTTGGTTTTTGCTTTTGTTTTTATTGAGGCTTCTTAATTTTTGAACCCTTTTCACAATCAGTGGATTGAGTGTCTGGTTTAGCTTTATTTGATTGTCTCATTTTTTAGCTCTTTGTCTTGTTGTTTTTGTTGAAATAACATTCTGAGTTGAATGGTTATTTTTATTACAAATAGCACAGTGCTTGTTGAAGTAATAGTCAGACATCATGTGATTGTTCATATTGCAGATAGAACAGTAACTACTAAAGTAACACTCATCAGTATTATGGTTTTTCATGTCACACCATTTCAATACATCTCCTCTGATTCTTTGTCTGAATTAGTTACTGTATTCTTATTTGTCAACTTCAGAGACTTAGCATCCTTTTTTAGTTTTGTAGTTGACTTGTTTGTAGTTGGCTTTGCATTTCATAGATCATCTACTAAAACAATATGAACTACAGAAGGTTTCTTCTTCCGCAGATCTTCTATTGAAGAAGGTTTCTTCTGTGTCTGATTTTCTACTGAAGGTTTCTTTTTCCGTAGATCATCTACTGAAAAAGGTTTCTTCTTCTGTTGAAGATCAGCTGATAGTTTCTTCTTTGCTTTTTCCAAGGATGCTTTGTGCACTTCTTCAGTAGAGTCACGCTTTTCAATTACTTCATGTGAAGGTTTTTGTTGCTGGTGTAGTTCTTGAAGACCTTCATTTAGCTGAGCTATTCTTTTGCAAATAGTCTTCAACATGTTTCTTTGTTTTGGAGGATATTGCAACTTTATTTCTTCAAAAACTTAGGAATATTTGTTTGAAAAACAAAATTCTTACCCTTGTTCAGTAGATCATCATCATTTTCATCAGAATCATCCAGGTTATCACACTCATCAAAGTCAAATTCTGAATCCTTTTGATTGATCTTTTCTGATTCAAAAGACTCAGTTTCATTCACCTCAGTTCTATTATGAATATCTTGTTGATTAGAATTTGATTCAAACTTGGTGCTTGGCACAAAATGATTTGACAAGTTATTTGTCATTGATTCAGGAAAAGGTGTGTAATTATTGTTTATAGGTGGTGCCATAGCATTATATCCCAACCCAGACCTGTTCTTTGATTCAATATAAGAATTTAATAATTTCTCATACCGCTGAGATGAATGTTGAAACTTCTGAAGTTTTACTTCAGTTGATGCATGATCAGCCATGGATTTTGTTAAGGAAGTGGTCAGATGCTCAACTTATGCCTTTAAACTGTAATTTTCTAAAATAAATTTATCTAAATCCTTTTGTAAAGAGTTAATTTTTATTTGATATAATTTATCTTCTCTTACAAGAGATTCATTCAAAATCATTGTTTCTTTAACTTTATCAGCCAGTTGTTGAGCATGGACTCTATATCTTTCAACTTCCTCAACATATTAATGAATATAACCTATCTCTTAGCTCACTAGCCATGAGTGGAACTTTGTTTTCCATATAAGCCATTAAAGCTTGATTTTCTTCCAAGACTTCCTTCTCATACATACTCCCATCATAAGTTCCATATTGAAGGATGATCAGCCTAGTTTCGTTGGAGTTACTTGTTCCTGTTGATGTATTAGTGGTTGGTGGGGATGAGTTGGTAAGTTATGGTTGCCTAAAAGGTCTTTGTGATGATGGTGTTTGCTGAGAATAATGTTGTTGATGTTGTGCTAACTCAGGATTTGATTATTGATTGCATTCTCTAGAAAAGTTTCCATAGAGATTGCACTTGAAGCATCTTACCTTTGACTTATCAACACCAATCTTTGATGATTTACTTCCAGCAGCCAAATTCTTATTTCTCCTCGGATATTGTTTGGCTCTATAAGCAATCATTTCCATTTGCCATTGTAGGTCCATTTCCTCCACTACCTCTGTAGTTCTTCCAAGTCCTGCTGGCAAATATTAGTAGAGGTTAATGAGCTTCTAAGATAAGCTTGAAAACTTGAGCTGAAAGCTGTAAAAGATTATTTTTGTTCTTTAGAGTCCAGAATGACAATGATGGACTCTGTTTGATTGTTATTTGATGAAGACTTTGCTGATGATGTATCTCTTTGATCTTCAGTTCTTCCTTTCTCTTTTCTTGACTTACTTTGAGAAGATTTCTTAGAAGGCTTTGATGCATAGAAACTTACATCCTCTTCATCTTCACTCAAAGTACAATAGTCATCACCATCATTGTTAGAAATAAAGGTACTTCCAACACTTTTAATTTCTTTAAAGTGATAAAATGACACATGAGTTCTCACACTCTTGTTTCTTGATTTCTCATCCATTTCAAAAAGCCTCAACTTTAGCTACTAGAGTATCTAAAGCAGTTGCTTTGAGATCAATTGTGTTCTTAAACATGGACATAGTTTCCTTCTAACTTTCTAGCAAAGTATGAAGCATCTTCTTGTTTAATTACTCATTTGTGTATTTCAACTCCAAGATATTCATCTCTGTAACAAGTTGCATAAATCTATGGAGTTGTTGAGGAATTGATTCACCCTCAATATGATGAAAGATTTTATATTGTGAACGAAGGGTGTCCTTCCTAATGCTTCTGATTTCATCACTCCCTTTACAGAGTGTATAAAGAATCTTCCACAAGGAATTTGTTGTTTTGTAACTCTCACACCTGATTAATACTTCTTCAGGTAAAGCCATACTAAGCAAACGATATGCTTTAATATCAACTTTAACCTTCTTAACGTCATTAGGTGACAGATACTTTGTACTTATTAGTTGATTGTTGTCATTATAATCCGGCCCAAGAGTGGATGGAATATAAGGACCTTCAGTTATTGAAACCCATAAGTCAAAATCTATATAATTAACATGATTCTTAAACTTGATTTTCCAGAATTTAAAGTCTGCTTTTGTTTCTAACTTTGGAGGTTGGTATGACGATCCACCAAAGTTACTCAAGTTTAGTTAAGATTTAAGATTTTAACTATTACGGAGTATCTTTTAAGAAATGAACTAGTTAGTGACAAACCATAAATTATAAAAAATAAACAGTTGTGGTCACAAATCAGTCAATCCTTTCAATGATAATTAAATATCAAATTAAGGATTTTGTCAATGTATTTGTTCAATTAAATATGAACAGTATATGAATGTCAGTCAATAACCTAGATCCACTATTCAATTGATTTGAATATGGACCCAAGTTAATCAAGCAATGTAATGGTGCTTGCTGAGAGACAATTTATTGTTTTGATTAAATCACACAAAACGATTTGCTTAGAAACAATAGATATGATGAGCAAAGACTGACAAATCTAGTGAAACAAGCAAACAATTAAACAAATTAACACTGATAGATCAATTGACCTTAATCAATGAGCACTTGGCTCTGATACCACCTATGAATCCAAGGATCGCAATCAGGAATTATCAGTGTTAATTTAAAGTCAAGTCAATGTTTGTGGAATCAACATTTACTTTGTTTAATTGTTTTTAATAAATTTAATATCAACAATAGTGATTAATAATTAAGACAAACACAATAAGAAGAACAAAATTAATAATTAAACAAAAATATTTAATTCAAATGTATTTCATTAAAATAATTTAATGATTACAGATGAATAAACAATGAGTAAATAATAACTGCTTCGTATGTATTGATGTTGATGTGACGGCTGCTAGGGTTTATGTTTGTGTGATTTGATGTGATGTTTGGGTTTGCCGTATTGACGCTTGGTTGTTTGTGTTAGTGTGTCGTCTATGCGTCCTCGCCCCCTTTGATGTGAAACCTAGGATCCGTATTTATTGGCACGTGTGTTTCTGTTAAGGAAACACCAGATCTCTTGGGATTCGCATAGCTGTCTTGTTGATTTGTTGACTTGTAGACTTGTAACACTTGTATTATTAAATACAAGTGTTTGGACTCCACAGGAATATGGTCTTCTGTAGATGTTTGTTCTTCTGAGGGAGTCTTGTTCTTCCGAAGGTACCTTGTCCTTCCGTAGATGTTTGTTCTTCCGAAGGAGTCTTGTTCTTCCGAATGTACTTTGTTCTTCCGTCTTCAGAGCTGGTTGTTCATCCGTAGAAGATCTTCGGATGATGGATTTTGTAAGAATCATATCTACGGAAGAACAAAAGTGTTCATCCATAGATGTTTCTTACACTTATTCAATTTCAGTAATTGATCAAGTATTATGTTTGTACCTGCAATCATACACAGATCAATACGCGTATGGGTTAACCTATATATAACTCATACGACATAATAATGAATTACAATTGTTCATTACAAATATTGATTAAAGTTCTAAGCCTATACAAAATGATCTAGTCCTATAGTTCCTAGATCTAACACTACTTTCTCTCTCTACGAATTTGGGAGGCTAGGGTTCAAATGAACGAGATGGTGGCTGGTTAAATGTGTTAAAGGGCTGGTTATGGGCCCTTAATCACTTAGGCTCTTGCCCATAAGCCTAATTTAGCCCATAAATCATTTCCTTCCTTTATTAAATACCCACTAATTAAGCTCATTATCTTTGATAACTCGTTTTGACTTTTTGGGGTGTTACAACACATGACATAAGTTAACGTTTAAAACTAATGGCTGTTAGGGTAAAGGACAATACATGTAACACAACTTAAATGTAAAGGACAATCCTTGTAATATCCTTAGTTAAAGGGCAATTACTGAAATTTGCTATAAACTTAAAAGACGAAAACTATAATTTACTCTTTAATCTTTTAGCTAAATATCATAACAATATTTATGAGAACCTTAATGTACGTATTAATTGATCATAAAGTGCGTAATAATATATTTAAATTGTTGTTAATATTTGGTGACATGTATGTTTGACAAATCAACTTTTTAACCAACTTTAACTTATCAACTTAGAAAGTTACTAATTAAATAAGTATGTTGGGTAACATTGAATACAAGTTAATAAATTGATTTTAAAAAGTTGAAAAGTAGATTTTAAAAAACAAAATAAAGTTACTTTAAAAAAGTTATTTATGAAAAGTAACTTCTAAAATTTCTCACATAATCAAATGTGAAACATGGTATTACAGGTAAAAAACAATCCAGCCTCTCTCTAACCCTATATAAAACAAAAAATAAGTTATACATTGTTTGAAAACTATAATTATAATTTGAATAAACAAACATTCAAAATTAGGAGTTGTAGGTATCAATGTTTTGGAGATCGGATCGGACCGGCCGGTCCGACCGGGTCGACC
>BJCM01062473.1:0-13186 GCA_018326385.1 Flaveria bidentis | reverse complement strand
GGAAGGAGAGGTAGGAAAAGGGAGAGGTATTCAGAACCGAGGCTCTGATACCATAAAAGTGTTTATGGTAAATGATTTTCTGTCCCTCTCATTGATAATAACAATCCCTTTATATAGGGAGAGAATACAATCATAACCTACCTCTAATTAGGAAACATAATCATCATACAATTACATAAGATAATGACTATCTATAAATATATCCTCTAAATATATCGGCTAAGACATATAAGTAGCAAAATTTAATAGATTCATTACTTTTTGCATTTTTATTTTAACTTGATACGTAAGAATGTTATGTAATCATGATCTATTATTTAGTTTAAAAAATTTAGGATATGATAGTTTGTGTTTCTATGAAAAAGGTAGATAGATTTTCCAAAAAACATTGAGTTTTCATGTTTTTTATTTCTGTAAATAAACATTTTTAAAAGATATTAATTACATAATTAAAATTGACGTGGTTTAAATTAAAGAAATATAGATCTCGTGACCTCTGTTATAGTCTAGAGATTCATGAGCATAACCAACTAGACAAGCTTATGATTGTTATAATTTCAGCATGAAACATATATAACGTAAGTGTTATTGGATAAAAAAAAGTACTAAACCTAGTTGGATAAATAAACGTTTATAAGTGAGTTTATATAAAGTATATCGTTTGAGTTTTGACAATTCAATGAAAAACTTCTAAAACTATTTTATTGAAGAAAAATAAAAGTATACATTCACTCTAAATATTTTATTAATACTAACAGTTAATGTTTAAAACTCTTGGTAAGAATTTAATAGAATCTTTCTAAATTGAAATAAAAACTGAGAGGCCCACATCAAAACCTCCAGTTATCCTCTTGTGCTTTGTTGGCTAATAACTAAAAGTAATAGAAAGTGAAGAAAAAAAGAAAGGCAAATATGGAAACGACAAAAAAACAACTAGTGTCGTGCGTCGAACACACTAACTTGAAGATGGAGAGACGCGAGCTTAACCATTCGTGAAGGTCATATACTTTGTTAAGGTCTTGCGGTGTACCACGATACCATCATACACATCTGGTGAGAGCTAAGGTGGCCGCGTTATAGGCATGAAACAACGTTCCTCCAACGAGACTAAAAGGGGCGTGAATGGTGAGTCGTTGGAGGATTCAACGAGCATGAATGAAGTTTTGTAACCATGAGGGGTGAGGGTGTGAGTTTCTCTAATTCTCTACACATTTAATATTAAATTATAATTTAAAAAGAGGCAAGAAAGAAATTGAGATCATTTTATTGATTTAACGAGTGAATGAGGTGTAGTAAAAGAAGATAAATGGATAATGTGATTTCTACGTAAAGCAAAGAGGTTTAAAAATATACTTAATGACCCATAAAAATATTGTTATAAATAGCACATACACCAAAATAAGTTAACTCTGACTTATCTTCTCCTTTTTTCCTTTGTGTATTGTTAATATATAGAGTTGATTACACGGCTTTGTGCATTAAAGTTATATTTAACTAAAACACGATACATACTTGAAGGAGTAAAAAAACGAATTTAAACCCTTTGTAGTTAAATCAATATATGAATCTAACTGGATTGAACAATAACGAAATTCTCTTTATAAAATTAAAAAATAAAAAATATAAGTTTTTAATATACTTACCACTTGGCAAATACGTCCAAGCTTCGATGCGACATTTACATGTTGATATTGAAAATTATAAGACAGCATGCATCTTGCCATAAAGATACACATGAAACACGTTATACACATAGGGGTCAAGTGTATTATTGTCAGTACTATTTTATCTAGATTTAAAATCGAGTGTTAAAATAGATTAAGATGTGTGACATAATTAAACAAATTAAGTCTCATAGAGCAAATTGCGTGACTATAATTTGTTGGCAACGAGTGTAAGAAAAGGTTTGTTCACGAAAAACGCCTCCAAGTTGCCTATTAAAACTTGAGTAGCATCGTAGAGCGATTCCTTTGTGAAGGCCGTTGAATGAGGGGAAAGAACGACATTATCCAGCTCAAACAACTCCTTGGGTACATCTGGTTCGGTTTCAAACCATCTAAACCGACACCACCAATTTCACCTTCTTGTTGATCATGTCTTTCTTGTTGATCATGCGACGTGTGTGGTCGGTCAATGCACAACGAAGAACGAGTGCATCGGAGTCAAAAGCGAGTTGAAGGACATTTGGGTAGATCCAATGTTTCCAAGCCCCAAAATTCCAACTCTTTTGCCTCCTAACTGGAGAATCATAACATTAAAAGATTAATCCATAAGCTATTGAAATATTTTTGTATCTAGTTCCTACATCTTTGGATGTGTTGAACCAATAAATGGATAAAATCATAAAATAAGAATCGTGTTTAATATTGCTCTAACAAAGTTACTCATTTTTTTTCTAATAATAATACCACTCTAATTTTCAATGTTGTTTAAGATTTGGGAAAAAGAATTATAAAATTTTAACTTTTATAAAATTATTTTTAAAATTTGCTTAAATGAAACAATTATGGAACTTGATTATTATTTAATTATTTTTCTTTGTAATTACCTCTTATTTTAATTTAAACATGAAAAAATGCCCACTACAGGTTTTTATATTATTCAATTGGATTAGTTAATGTTAATTTTTATAAAGGTTTATTTTACAATATTGGAAAATACTTAAATTGGTTTTTAATTGTATCCAGGAAAAAATACAAGTGAACTTTGTTATTAATTGGATCAAGACTTTGTTAGAATTAAAAGTGGGTTTAAAAATTTAATATCTTTCAAATTGTAAGTTATTTTGTTTGAGTTTAAAATTATTTTGTTTGAGTTTAAAAGTGGGTTTAAAAATCTAGTAATAGGTTAAATTTTAGTGGGCTAAAATAGCTAAAATATTAATGGGATCTAAACTTTGTTAGAATTAAAATAATTAAAATTCTAATAAGTTTAAATGTTTAATAAAGTATATAATAGCTTTTTTAAATACATATATAATATTTATTTTTTTAAAATTTCAGACCCCTGAGGAGATTGTGCCCTGAGGATCACCCACCCCACGCTCCCTTAGGGCCGGCTCTACTTAATATAAATAAATTTCGAAAACTCTCAATGATCAACCGTACAATGTAGTGGAATTAATTTTTTTACAAACCATTATGTTCAAGTGGCTAAAATTTAAAGGCAAAGAATGTTTTCATACTCGAACCGTATAGCGAATCGATCACTTTATAGGTTTATTGGTCGAACCGGATTCATGAATAAGATGTGAGAGGTTTTTAGAAAACATGAAATAGATTTAGGAGGTGTTGATTTTTAGATAAATTATAGATATAAGAATATGTAACATGATTTGAATGCTCTTGTAGTGCATAAATTACATTATTTGAAATGTGAAAATAAATCACAACCGTTTTTAGGTTATAGTATTTGTAGATCTTAAAAAAAGTATTACTAAATTACATATTGATATTCGAAAGAATATGTGTTTTGGTTGTCTGATTAATAACATATTCTATTTATAGAGTTAATTTTAATTTTGCTTTCTAAGGTTGGATTAAAGTTTTTTTTTCCTCCAAAAGATTAAAAACATCAATTCATCTCCAAAAATTTCATAGGTTGTTTCAATTTAAGTACAAAAGTTTCATTAGTTATTTCAACTTTATCTAAAATGATGAAAATTTTGAAGTGAAATGAAAATAACATACGAAACTTTTTGAAGCAAATTTATATTTTAATATTTTAAAAGAAAATAGTTATTTAGTCAAACCTTATGAAGTAAAATTGAAATTAACTTTATTTTATATCTAAATTGTAAACTACCCCCCCCCCCCCCCCCCGGGTCCCCCTTCGTTTTTTATATAGTTGTTTGATTACTTACCTTAGAACCAAGAGGATGCTCCTTGGCGTCGGCGAACACCAACCGCAAACAAAGCTATCACCGCTTGTAATTCTCCTCTTAATGCTGATCAACAATCATATGGCACCATCAGCTACATCATCAGAGTAAACATCTCCAGCGTTAGTGACTTCAATCCCTTGATGATGGCATTCAGCCATGTCGATGTGATTGACGCCAGTGGCACCAAAGACAATGAGTTGGAGAGCTGTAAGGTCACGTATCATATCAACTATAATAAAAAACTAATGTTGTCAAAATATAATCAAACATGAAAACAAAGCATTAGTCTCTTATAAAATACAACACACCCACTAATTCTCATAAGCTGAAATCTATATATTAATTGAGGTAGCTTATTGTCTGGCAACCTTCATTTCGTGTTGTAAAACACTTTATAGCCATCACGTGTTGCAAACATTTGGATGTACAATTCTTTTGGGTAAAGTTGTATATCGTTAGTTAAGAATGATAGATAAAATGATTCTTTTATATTTACAAGATACATCAGCATATATTGCTAATCCATTTTATGCCCATACATAATAATAAAAAAATAAAAAAATGTATAAACATAACAACTATACATATACAAAGACACGTGAAAATAAAATCGAAAAAATTATACACTTGAAAAAAAAGAGTAAAAACCCATGAAAATAGTAGTTAATAAGAGGATGCTTTTGGGTTTTTGAATGCATTGGAGTGTTGTACAGTACAACTTCCAGTTGCAGGAACCCTTAACTACTTTCTCTGTCATTACTAATTTATTTCTTTCTCGTATTCTATTACAGAAAGCAATTAAATCTCTCTTCTTTCTGTTGAATCTCTTAATCATGAAAATTGCAGTTTTGAGGAGAATTATGTAATGGGCTTATTGGGCCGGTAACAGATTATGGGCTAATAATGTACCCAGGAAGTTGGAACTAGACTTGGAGGAATAGTTTCTGGGCCAAGAAAATAAATTTATACTATTAAAGTAAGATAATGTTTCAAGAAAATATGGGCTTTTGCCAGATTTTAAATGTGTTAAGTACGTAAGGTGTGGTATGGACACTGATTTGAGAAATGAATGGTTGAGATTAAAGAAATTTTGAAAGAGTTTTTGATGCGAATGGGATTTAGGACAAAGTAGTTTAGAGGATTAGGCCTAATCCAAGACCTTGATTTCCCTAGATACTTAACAATGAAGAACATATATATAGTTTATAGTTGATGATGTTAATACAAATACATGTGTGTTTGAAATGTGAAAATGAAAAGTGTGAGAAAGACTATGGACCATTATTCATATAGTTTAATTTCTATGAGTAATTCATTTTTTACAAAAATACATTCTACTTTTTCAATTGCGCGCTAGCTTGATGCATCGCTTGAAAGGTGAACAAGTGTGCATATAGTCACAATCATATAGTTGCATTTAGGATCAAGTGCTTAGACTTCTTCTACATCCATTACACAGTCTTAAGTCCAAATGTGCTACAAGTGCTTAGATTTCTTTATGATCATTTGTATTCATTCTTTGCTCTAATGTACTTCATAATGTCTATTTTATTTTTATGTCCTATAAAGAATTGCCACTAAAAATATATATAATATTTTTAGAACATAACCCCTATGTACCAACATGTCTATGCTTCGTTGTGCGGATCCTCATCTTGATCTAATCACATGCATCTTGATTCATTTACAAATATTTATATATAAGTCGTTAGTAATTATATAAAATAATTTTTGTAGAAAATAAATTGTACCAACTATGTTATAATATTATTTGTTGTTCGGTTCTAGGTCACATGCACGTTTAAAACACACCTAAATATGCTTATTTAGTTGTCTTGATTACAATTAGAGTAATATTAAAGAATGTTTATTTGTATTTTTGTTGGGTGTGTAAACACTAAGATGTAGAGAAATGTATGCCACCTATAATTGTGTTGTATGATTTTATACTTAAAGTTGGTTATGTATTGCACGTATCCTTGTTATATATGTAATTGCGGTTTCTTTTTTTTAATTTTCTATTTCTTCTTAGTTTTAGACTTTTAGTTGATTAAGTCTTCAAAGTTCTACGTTTACCTTTACCTGCATTCAAATCCGTGTAAGATCATTCCATCTAAAACATAATTGTAGGTCAAATATAAGTTTCAATTCTGTTAATTATGTGATTAAAGTACTAGAGTAATTAAATAACTCAATCAAAATTGTTCTTCCAGAGTTTATCGATATTCACGGGTTATACACTATTAATGAGAGGTTAAATTTTGTAAGTGATTTGTCTCATCATCAATATCAGAAAATATATTTGAGAAGTGTTTACAAATTCATCAAGACTTTAAGCATGCTTGTGTATGTTATATGTTATATTTACTTGTTTATTCAAATTCATTGAACCAATTGTCTAACCTTTTTCCTATATTTTAGAATAACACTACATTTTGAGTTGTGATTTACAAAACTATATAGTTAAGTTCAATAAGTTACTAGCTTTTACATTACAGCTGTCTATATGAAAATGCACCAATATACTGAAGTTCTTAATTTTTATTTAATCCCCTTGACTTTTTATCATATTAAATAAAAAATTTATTTTTGTCTATTTACACACTTTCGAAACTTTTCTTAGCTATATCTGATATTTGAAATGGTGACGTGACATGACTTTACTTGTGTATCATTTATAAAAAGAGCATCCCAAATACATTGTTTTTGGGGAATTCAAATATTGGGGTGGGAGATGAGTTTTTATTTATTATAATCTAATTTTCACTCCAACAACTATACAAACAAATGAATGCATGACATTATTTCAAAATCCCATTCCGATGTACAATCCCTTTCAGATGTTCTTTACGTTTAGTTTATTTTTTGTATTTTTTACTTTTTATTTTAGTTTTTGTGATTTTTGTAGCTTTTTATTTGTGCAACGTTTGATTTTTGGCATTTGATATTTTAATCTTTCCACAATATTAATGCATTACAATACAAAATATATTTTAAAAAATTGCTTCTCAAGCGCATACATAATTGAAGAAAATTATATAACAAATAATTAAGTTATAGCAAATTAATGTGATATAAAGTGGTAATAATATAGAAATGTAAAAAAATGTTTTTTTGAATGATGTGAGAAAAGAAAGCAAATTATCGTTTTTATAGAATAGGCGGAAATGTGTAAATGTGTTTAAGAAGGTTTATATTTTTGTATTTGGGGTGTTTCATTAACATAAAAGGATGCTCACGTGATGTGACAAAAAACAAATTATGTAAATTTATATTAGAAAAAACTAGAGTTAATTATATAAGTAGTTTTTGTCGTTTATTCAAAGTAACAGGTTTGAGTACTAAATAAAAAAAATAACACGTTTAGGTTTTGTAATTTCGATTTGTAACGAGTTTGGGTATTAATACTAACTTCTGTTAAATTTTCTGTTAAGTTCAAGGGCATTTAAGTCATTTTACATTTAAGGGACTAATGATGTAATTTAAGTGAGGAGTTACTTCTTTAATTTACTTAAAATTATGTGTATATATAATATTCTAATACCCCACAAATGCAAACAACCACCTACCACCACACCCATCAACAATGACGGCCGCCACCAACGTCGGCCGCCACCGTCGCGCGCACTCAACATCCACCTCCTAAACATCATCTCACCACCACCACCGCTAACCCCACCGCCACCGACAACTACCACCACCACTGACCAACGACGACCACCAGTCCCCGCCACCATCACTGTCGCCTGAACATCATCTCACCACCACAACCGCTAACCCTGACCACCACCACCAACCCCCAATACCACTGCGTTTTTCGACCCCCACCCCCATCAACCATCGACGACCACCGGCCGCCACCACCATCACTGCCGCCTGATCACCTGGCGACTCCCACCACCACCGACGATTCAATTAGGGTTCAGACTTTAGGTGTTTGATGATTCAATGTTGTTTTAGATCTAGGTTTGGGTTCACCGGTTCAGATCTTGTGACCATTCAATAAGGGTTCAGATCTAGGTTTGGGTGCTTGTGGGTGTTGGGTGGTGGCTAGTAGGCAGGAAGGTCAACCTGTTTCTTGTGACCATTGTGTAGATGGTGGTGATGGTGGTGTTGTGGGTGTTCGATGGACACTGGTGTGTAGGAGGGTTGGGTGGTGGCTGGTGGGTAGAATGGTTGGTGATTGAAGGTGGGTAAACGATGGTGATGGTAGCTGGTGGTGATGGTGGCTGACAGAAATATATGGTGGTGATGGTGGGTCAATGATTGTAACTACACAATTGGCCCTAATAAAAGATAAATATATAATTGTAGGACTAATAAATCCAATGGTACTTTAGTTATTTCATTTAAATTTAACATAAAACTTAACGTCTGTTAGTCTTATCCATTTTTGTTATAAAGTTAAAAACATAATACCCAAACTTGTTACAAAAAATCTTTAGTACTCAAACATCTTATTTTGAATAAATCACAAAGACTATCAATGTAATTAACTCTAAAAACTATAAAAATACCTCAGTTAAAGATTAGTTGTGAGAATAAAAAGTTCATTTTTATAGTATAATTTTTTTTACAAAAAATACTACATATGAAAAGTTACCATTATAAATAATGAGGAAATTGGTTTAAAAGTTAATATTTATAATCACATAATTATTACGTATGTAAAATATTAAAAAAATTCATTAAAAAACAATTTTAATTATTAAGAGTTTTAAAATAATATAAAGAAAATCTCATGACGAAAAAAACACACAAAAAAAAAAACAGAATTGATTATTTCCTTTTTCACTACCGAACTTTTGAATAATAAAAACATTTCGATTTGCATGTCCAAACATAATACTTATAAAGTCGAGCAATTGGATAACTATCGTATATTATAATTATAAATTATAAATTATAAATTAGTAAATTATATTTATGTGGGCGTGGAATTACAGTGACGTTTTTATCAGAATTGGAAACAAGCATATGTCCCATAAATGGAATAACGACGATAAATAAGTACACTTCTAGGACGTTATTCCTGCTAGTAATTTGTTTTTGAATACCATTTTGTTTTTTCTTTATAAATTTTTATATATAATAAAGTTCCAAATATAATGGCTAGTTTGAAATTCGTGTTTGATTCAAATATGATTTGTTCATTTCGGTTTAGTATGCAGTTTATATATTTGAAACCCGACTATATATTACTAGTTTTAGTAAACCCATTTATTACACGAGTTGAAAAAATAAAATATCAAATAAGAAAAAAGTTTATTAGTTATAAAACGATATTTTAAGATAAAATTAACATAAACTGAAATCATATGTAAGTACGGACTACAAAATAACAAAAGAATGATATCAACTTTTTAATCTTTTATTTAATAAATATTTTACAAAAGAAAAATCAAATAATTTTGTTTTAAAGCAAACATTTAAAAAATGTAAATTTTTAAAATTTATTATAACTCCCAATTTTGTTTGTTTTTTGTATATAAAGATTTTACTTACAAACATTGATTTTAAAATATTTTATATTTTTAAAAAAGTTAGATGTGTTAGATGTAAATTTTTTTAAAAAAAAATTATTTACTTAGAAAAATAATTAATAAAAAATTATTAATAATAATTAATTAATGAGATATTTAATAAAAGATAGAAGCGAGAAATTTTGATTAGATGAGATGTAGTAAGGACACATATACACCCTAGTCATTTTTTTATTAGAGTAAAATATTTAAATTTGACTTTGTTTGAATCTCCAAGTTTATAAATATTTATCATCTATTATCTCTTGTTATTGTTATTTCCATCCTAAACTTTACAAGGTTATAGTGACAAAATAAGTCAAAATCTAATTACACGTTTAATAGTGTTATTAACCAATGATATTTTGATCTAGATGTCAGTGAGTAGATATGAGTTTTTGCTTCTTTTAAATCATGTGCAAGGTTCAAATTTTACTTTTAATGAATAATTACTAATCTTTTGATGATAGTAACCACTAACCTATATATCTTAACAAAAATACAAAATGGTAAAACGATGCATACAATACAAATTCACCATCGCAACGCGTGACCTTCAATTCCTAGTTAGTTTAAAAAGAAAATTGTCATAGGTTAAGGGTATCTAATTCTATTCCTTTTCTTTATCACAACATCCAATTATTCACATAAATTTAACTTTTTTGTTGCTACTTTAAGTTGTCTGTTTTGTTAAACTATAACTTGTCTTAGTGCCTCTGTTTAACTGCATTATCAATTGTTTTGTGTGTCCTTGGTATAATTCTTTTTAATTTATTAATAATTTCATGGGTTTTAAATATATATTTATTTTATATACTGTCCTTTGTATTCTCTTACCTTTTCGTACTAATCAAAAACTACGCAAGTACTTTGATAATGCTATAAATTACGATAAAATGTTAATTAAAAAGGAAAAAAAAAACATATAAATTCAGGTTTAAGCTTTATATGCTATATTTACCACAATTTGCACTTCATGAACATGCCATAAAGAACGTGTGCATGTAGGATACAAATTCACGTTATTGTAATAAAAATAAAATTTATATGGAAACATATTTAGAAATACATACGCACAACAGTACATCTGAAACTTTTAAATTAGTTACGTTATTGTAAAAAGATTTTAAAAATATTATATATATATATATAGAGAGAGAGAGAGAGAGAGGATAAGGTTCTATTAAGAACCCTACCTTATTGTGAGAACTTTTTAACTCAATATAGTCCATTGATTTATTTTACAAAAAATGAGATCATGACATGTGTTCATTTGACTTTTTTAATAAAAAAGAATAATTTGTTCATTTCACCAACACAAGAAAATTCAAGTTGAATATGGTGGTAACAACTGTCATCACCTAACTTCCTATATTTATTTTCTTTTTTATAAAAATAACTTTACACCCAACTTTTTTATACATTTATAACTTTTTAATACTATATTATCTTTTTATAATAATTATATCATTAAACTCGTATAATTTTTCTCTTTAATTTTCTATATAGTTTCAATATTTTTTGATGATTTAATTTGGATGTCTATAACTACATCACTGTAATTAGTATTTCCAACACTCAAAAAATATTTTACAACATATAAAAACATATGCTACACCAATATCATAAGAATATACCATTGTAATCAAACTAAAATAACAAAAATATATCATCTAAAACTGTAGCAAAACGATGTAACTACACCAATGTAAACAAAAAATAAAATATACATCATTAAACGATGTAACTATACCAACGTGATTTCAATAACATATATAACAACCAAACAGAAATAAACCACGTAACTACACCAAACGACATTAAACCAATTTACACCAAATGTAAAATATTAAAGATATATCACATTTACTTAGTTACATCACTGTAAACCAATGTAACCCAACGAAAAAATTAGGCGCATTACAACTGTTTAGGCATTTGAGCATTGTTTGGAAGCTTGAAGACTGTTTGGGCGTTTTAGTTACATCATTGTAAACTAATGGATCCCAATGTAAAAATTAGGCGTATTACAACTATTTAGGCGCTTAAACACTATTGGAAGCTTGAAGACTGTTTGGGCGTTTTAGTTACATCACTGTAAAGCAATGTAACCCAACGTAAAAGCTACACCTGTTTGGGTGTTTTAGTTACGTCACTATAAATCAATGTAACCCACCGTAAAAACTAGATGCATTACAACTTTTTAGGCGTTTGAGCACTGTTTGGATGCTTGAAGACTGTTTGGGCGTTTTAGTTACATCACTATAAACCAAGGCAAACCAAATCAACACTTACACCAACACACAACCTGATGTAACTACGTACATGTGAATTTTTTTTTGTAATACTATAAAATAGTTAAAGAGAAAAACATGATAAGTTAATTAATGTAATATTTATAAAAATTTATAAGAAAATCTGATGTAATTCACTAAAAGTATATGATTTGCAATCAAATAAACAGTGCTAAAACGTCCAAATAGTTGTAATGCGCATAATTTTTACGTTGGGTTACATTGGTTTACAGTGATGTAACTGAAACACCAAAACAATTTTTAAGCTTCCAAACACCGCTCAAACGCCTAAATAGTTGTAATGTGCAAAATTTTTACGTTGGGTTGCCTTGGTTTATAGTGATGTAACTAAAACGTCCAAACAGTCTTCAAGCTTTCAAATAGTGCTCAAACGCCTAAAAAGTTGTAATGCATCTTGTTTTTACGGTGGGTTACATTGGTTTATAGTGACGTAACTAAAACACCCAAACAGGTGTAGTTTTTACGTTAGGTTACATTGTTTTACAGTGATGTAACTAAAACGCCCAAACAGTCTTCAAGCTTCCAAATAGTGCTCAAGCGCCTAAATAGTTGTAATGCGCCTAATTTTTACGTTGGGATGCATTAGTTTACAATGATGTAATTAAAACGCCCAAACAGTCTTCAAGCTTCCAAACAGTGCTCAAACGCCTAAACAGTTGTAATGCCCCTAATTTTTTCATTGTGTTACATTGGTTTACAGTGATGTAACTAAGTAAATGTGATATATCTTTAATATTTTACATTTGGTGTAAATTGGTTTAATGTCGTTTGGTGTAGTTACGTGGTTTATTTCTGTTTGGTTGTTATATATGTTATTAAATCACGTTGGTGTAGTTACATCGTTTAATGATGTATATTTTAAATTTGGTTTACATTGATGTAGTTACATCGTTTTGCTACAGTTTTAGATGGTGTATTTTTGTTATTTTAGTTTGATTACAGTGGTATATTCTTATTATATTGGTGTAACATATGTTTTTATATGTTGTAAAATATTTTTTGAGTGTTGGAAATACTAATTATAGTGATGTAGCTATAGACATCCAAACTAAATCACCAAAAAATATTGAAACTATATGGGAATTAAAGAGAAAAATTATACGAGTTTAATGATATAATTATTATAAAAAGATAACATAGTATTAAAAAGTTATAAATGTATAAAAAAAGTTGGATGTAAAGTTATTTTTATAAAAAAGAAAATAAATATGGGAGGAAAGAGAAAGTTAGGTAATGACACTTGTCATCACCATATTCAACCTTAATTTTCTTGAGTTGATGAAATGATCAAATTATCCTTTTCTATTAAAAAAGTCAAATGAACATATGTCATAATCTCATTTCTTGTAAAATAAATTAATGGACTATATTGAGTTAAAGGGTTCTCACAATAAAGTAGGGTTCTCATTAGAACCTTATCCTATATATATATATATATATATATATATATATATATATATATATAT
>BJCM01062470.1:0-11423 GCA_018326385.1 Flaveria bidentis | reverse complement strand
AAGAATTAGAAATTGTTTCTAAACAATTGGAAAAGATGACCAAAAATCTTGAACAAGAGAAGATAGCACATGCTGCTACTCAAATGGATCTTGCTAAAGTAAAGAGTTCAAAAATGATTGTAGAAAAACTGGTAAGTGAGAGGAAAGATAAACAAAAAGCAGGATTAGGCTTCACTCATGAACTTATGCCTGAATCTATCAAAAACACTTTACGAGAGAACTTCAATACACATGATCTTTCACCTGAGAACAAAGCTAAACTTAAAGCTTTTCAGGTCAAAAACAAGAATTCTGATGAAGAAAAGGAAAATGTAAAAGTGTTTGTTGAAAATGATCAAGAAAAGATTAAAAATGGTCATCCAATCAAGATAAAATCATATGAACCTAAACCAACAAAACAAAACACTTCTGATCAAATTTATTCTGTAATAGAAGAAGTGAAACTTCAAAGCAAAGATAAACAATAGGTAGGAATATCAGAATATTCAAAGACTTTTAATCAAAAACAAGTTCAATCTGAAAAGGAATCTTATTCTGACGATGTTCAATCTGAAAGTAAACCAAGTTCTTCTAAATCAAAGAATCAAAGGAGTAGAAAGAAATCATCAAAAATCAAATCTGAACAAAACAAAAGTTCAGAAAAGTTGATCAAAGCAACAAATCAAACAACAAAACTTAAACCGATAAAATTTGTGTGAGCAGGTTTGTTAAATATGAATTCTCTTTAAACCAACAAGGTGAATTCTATGAACAAATCTCACTCTGATCTAAAATCAAGTTCAGATTCTAAGACTTCCGCTGTAGCAAAAAGATTTGTTCCTAAGAAATTCAAGAAGGAAGCTCATGGTAAACAAATGAAAAATAATCTGACACAACATCAAATGTGAAAAATGAAAAACTACAGTTTAACTATTTGACACCAAAATATAAAAATGAATCAAATAAAGTGTTAATGTCAAAAGTTAACAAACAGTAGTTTACAACTCCACAAAAGTACTGTGAAATTTGTGATATGAAAAATCACAATACGGCTGAGTGCTATTTTAACAAGTACTGTCACATATGTGACATGAGAAATCATTTTATAGCAGATTGTTATATTAACAAATACTGTACTTTTGTGATGAAAAGACTCACAATACTGCAAATTGTTACTTCAGAAAGAGATCACATTCTAGAGGATTTGCAAATTCAAACATGAGCAAAGGTTATGTTAATCCTCAATATATGAGAAATCAAACCGATGGATTTCAAAAATTAATTAATCAACCTTCTTTAGGTTTAAGATCTTTTCAAAAGAACAATTATGTGAGATCTAAAAATTTGCAAGAACAATTCATACCAAGATCTCTAAGAATGACTAATAATAAGGTTAGTCATCGATACATGTCAAATAGTGATCAATCAAATGGTATGAATGGTTTCAAAAATAATTCAAACAATTTTCAAAACAAGATTGGTAAATTCATCAAGAATAAACCTGATTTGAATAATCTTCATTACAAACAATTTACCATCGTTGATAAATTTGGTAAAACCAAGACCATCTCGGCTTGAGTGGATATATCAACTTAATTTTATTGTTGTGCAGGTACGCCCAAGAAGACCACTCAATACATGGTATGTGGATAGTGGGTGTAGCCGGCATATGACAGGCAATCCTACCTTGTTACAAGACTTTAAGTTAAAAGATGAAACACACGTCGCCTTTGGTGGTGATGCTGGTGGAAAAATAACTGGAGAAGGAATAGTATCAAATGGGATAATAAGCTTTGACAAAGTCAACTTTTGCTCACAGTTGAACTTTAATCATTTAAGTGTATCCTAAATTTGTGATAAATCATATTCTATTCTTTTTGATGATTCATTATGTTATGTTTTGAATCCAAGTTTTCAGATAAGAAAAGATTGGGTAATTGTTACAGCGGAAAGGGATAGAGATGTATACAACCTGGATATGTCTCAAGTTGATCCTTCAACCGAAACAACTTAACTAATTGCTAAAGCATCAAATGATGAAAGTCATCTTTGGCATAGATGTCTCAAACATTCAAATTTCAAGAATATAAACAAGCTTGTATCAGGAAATCATGTCATTGGACTTCCATCTAAGAAGTTCGCAACAACTGATCACTGCTCAGCATGTTTAAAGGGAAAACAACACATAGTGTCTTATAAGACCAAACTCATAAACTCAACATCCAAACCTCTTCAATTGTAACATATGGACCTTTTTGGACCAACAAATGTCAAGAGTATTAGACGAAAATCATATTGTTTATTTATCATTGATGACTATACAAGATTTTCATGGGTTTTCATTTTGTTTGATAAATCTAAAATGACTGAATTACTGAAAGAATTTATCATTAAAGTTGAAAATCAATTAGAAAATAAAGTGAAAATAATAAGAAGTGATAATGGAATAGAATTCAAAAATGCTAACATTGAAATGTTTTGTGCTCAGAAAGGGATAGCTCATTAGTTCAGTGCTCCCAAAACTCCTCAACAAAATTGAGTTGTTGAAAGGAAGAACAGAACATTGATTGAAGCTGCTCGTTCTATGTTAGCTCATGCAAAGATTCCTATAACTTTTTGGGATGAAGCTATATCAACTACGTGTTTTGTTCAGAACAGAACCTTAATTGTGAAAGATAAAATGAAAACTCCTTATGAGTTAATGTTTGGTAGGAAACCGAACATAAATTTTCTAAAATCATTTGGTTGTCCTATTATGATTCTTAATTCAAATGATCAGTTTGGAAAATTTGATGCAAAATCTGATTGGATTTTTCATTGAATATTCATCTGTTTCAAAAGCCTATCGAGTGTACAACTCTAGGACAAATATAATTCTTGAAACATTCAACATTATATTTATGGAAAATTCTTTTCCATAAGTTTCAAATGGTCCTGCATGGTTATTTGATTTAGATTCATTATCGAACTCTCTTCAATCTAACTTGTTTAATCAATCAAATTGTTTTGATTCTACAGGTAAGAAGAACTCTATAGGAGATCTTGGATCTTTCAGTGAGGATTCAGATTCTGGCAAACCAGATGATTCTAGCTCAGACTACCCATTTTTATCATTTGTCAAGGATTCAACAATGCGATTCAATGACAATGATCATGCTAATTCAGCTTCAAATAATTCAGTCTCATTTGATCAAGAAGGATCACAACCAATTCCTAATGATGGTAATGAGTTCATGCAACCTGAGTCTGGAACATCATCCATTTCTAGTGATGTAGTTGATACTGGTAACTTTGATTACTTTATTAACTCGCCGACTCAAGTTCCAATCTTTAATCCACATTCTTCTAATTTGCTACATCAGGTTTCCAACTTAAACCAAATAAATCTGGATGTTTATGTTCAATGTGATAAGATTCCAACATCTCGTATTCACAAGAATCATCCAATTTCTCAGATTATTGGTCCATTGAATGAGAGAACAACAAGGAGTAAATCAGAACAAGCAAACTTCTACTTATACTCTTGTTTTCTTTTTCAAATTGTTCCTAATAATGTTACCGAAGCATTAAAGGACAATGGTTGGATAGAAGCTATGCAAGAAGAATTACTTCAATTTCGCAAACAAGAAGTGTGGAATTTAGTGGATTTACCTGATGGAGAAAATGCTATAGGCACGAAATGGTTGTTTAGAAATAAGACTGATGATCGTGGTATAGTAATAAGGAATAAAGCAAGACTTGTTGCACAAGGATACACACATGAAGAAGGAATAGATTATGACGAAGTGTTTGCACTAGTTGCAATACTTGAATCCATTCGAGTTTTCCTGGCCTATGCTTCATTCATGAAATTTAAAGTGTATCAAATGGATGTAAAGGGTGCATTTCTATATAGTCCTATCACTGACGATGTGATTGTGAAGCAACCTCCAGGCTTTAAGGATGCAGAATTTCCACATCGAGTATATAAGCTGAGTAATGCTTTATATGGACTTCATCAAGCCCCTAGAAATTGGTATGAGACATTATCACAACACTTAATCCAATATGGATACACAAGAGGGAAAATTGATCCAACTTTATTCATAAAGAAGGATAATGATGATCTCTTATGTGTACAAGTGTATGTTGATGATATCATATTTGGTTCTACCAGTCCAAAGTTGTGCAATGAATTTGAAGAAATCATGAATCTCGATTTCAAATGAGTTCTATGGGAGAGATTAACTTCTTTCTTGGACTTCAAGTCAAGCAAACTGACGACGGAATTTTCATCAATCAAGAGAAGTTTGATGACAAGCTATTGACAAAATTTAAGTTTCAAGACTGTCAGTCCATACGAACTCCAGCAGATGTTAACACCAAGATTGAACCTAATCCAAAAGGAAAATCTATTGATCAAATGTTATACAGATCAGTGATTGGTTCTTTGATGTATCTTACTGCATCTAGACCAGACATTATGTATGTTGTTTGTGTTTGTGCCAGGTATCAATTAGACCCAAAAGAATCATATTTAATTGCTGTCAAAAGGATATTCAGGTATCTTAAAGGTAAACCAGCTTTAGGGCTTTGGTATCCTTATGAGGGTAACTTTGAACTACATGGATATACAGATAGTGATTATGGTGGTTGTTGTCAAGATAGAAAATCTACTTCGGGTGGGTGTCAATTTTCTTGGTCCCAGATTAGTCTCATGGCAATGTAAGAAACAAACAAATGTATCTGTTTCAACTGCAGAAGCTGAGTACATTGCTGCATCAGCAGGATGTTCTCAAATCATTTGGTAGCAAAATCAACTACTGGATTATGGGTTCAATTTTCTTAACACTCCTATTTACATTGATAACACTGCTTCTATGTTCATTACAACTAATACTGTTCAACATTCAAAAACAAAACATATCGAAATTCGATATCATTTTTTTAGAGATAACTCTGAAAAGGTCTAATCATATTGATTCAAATTGCAACGGAAAAACAGTTGGCGGATCTATTTACTAAAGCTTTCCTTCCAGGACGGTTTGAGTATTTAGTGGAGTCAATTGGTCTAATTAATCATATGTGAACTCTCAAAATCAAATGATCCTCATAAGTGATCCTCTCAATGTTAATTGCCTGTTTGTCTTTTGTGTGTGTGTGCTTTCTTTTTCTTAGAAAAACCAAATAAAAAATTATAAATCAAAAATCCAAAAATAGAGTCTTTTTCTAATTGTCAGCTTATTTTTAGAACAGAATATGTTTATGAAACATGTGAGAAATGATAGTACATTAATAAGATCAGTTGCATATTTCACTCTTTAATAAAGTTTGACATGATCAGATATGATGTGTAGACAATATCATGCTATTATACTGAACAAGTAAATTCTTGTGATTACAATAAATTCTTATATTCATCTAAGTACTTTTGAGAAGTTTTGGCTTATCGGATTGATTGCTTACTAAGTAATACCACTGACACCTGTTGATAATGTAAATAATCATGAGATCTGTTACAAGCATCATTTCACTTCTCTGTTATGAGTGATCATAAACCTGAAGTGCTGAGATATCCTTTGTTGTAAGTGATTACTGACCTGGATTTACACTTTGATGCAAAAGATGCCAATGTGCACAAGCTATTCATATGAATATTTAGAACAGATCAAATGTTTATCCATGATTATTCTCTATTAATTTAAGTAACATGAGCTCTGATTATACAGATGTTTCAGGTAATAAGTTGAGTATGTGTTCTTTCTTGCATATCTTGATGATGGTTGAGCTCTCTAAGTCTTTGTATGAGTTACATCATGTGATATCTAATCAATATCTACTAAATCCAAGAATTGAAAAAGTAAGTGAGTTGATACTTTGTCAAAAACACTCATTGTCTGTCCTTAGATCTTGTGTCTCCTTTGCTGTGATATCACTGACTTGGAACACACTGGATCAAGATTCATTCATTTTCTATGACTATTCACAATTTTTTATTTTAATATGCTGATCTTCATTGATATGATCTCAGTGTAGACATTAGTTCTTGTGTTTATATTAGATTTTGATTCTGCTTTCATTTTGATTTTATGCATGTTTTTATGTGTGTGAAGGCAATGCAACAATGAGATGTGTGATTTTATTATGGTATCTTAGGAAACTTATAAGTTGTTTCAACTTAAAAGTTTAGGGGAAGTAATAAATGGAAGAGTATTTCTCAGAAAATCAAAATCAAAGTTAAAATGTTGATTTGAAAGGATGATTCTATATGTTCAAAGTGCATGTGAGTGTGTTAATGAAACTTTTGAAAATGATAATATGAGCCTATATAAATTTAAAATTGAAAATGCTTCTCCAAAAGTTGAAAAATAGATAAGTGATTATGTTTTGAGACTAAAATGAAGGGAAAGAAAGAAAGAAAAATTTCAAAAAGTTAAACAACAACCGAAGAATTAAAATTGTTAAAAAAAAATTAAAATTGAGTGTGTAAAATGTAAAAATTTCAAATTTGAGGGCCTAAAAGGTAAATTTTGGGAAATTAAAAAATATACTTAAAATGTCTAAATTTTAGTATGAAATATTACTAATATGTTTAAACAGTGTGCAAGTGAAGAATTTTGAAAAACACAAGTGTAAGACTCATGAAAGTCAACTCAAAGTCAACTCATGTGCCTAAATAGTGTTCATACGTCTAAATTGGAGCATGGTGAACTTTCAGGAATTTATACAAGTGTTTGGGCATTTTTCATATTCACATGCGCCTAAACAGTTGCAATAAGTCCATGGGTTTAACCATGCGTCTAACCCTGAAACGTTTAACCAAGTCCATGGGCATTTTTCATAACCCATGCGCCTAAACAATGATAATGAGTCTGATTTTATTCAAGTGTTAGACGTTTCAGGTACTTCAGACGGCCGAACAGTGCAAAAGCGCCTAAACAGTGCTTATGTGTCTGAACAGTTCTCATGCGTCTAAGTCCATACGACCAAACAGTGTTCATGCGTCTCATTATTTTGTGAATTTTAGGGTTCATACGCACAAACAGTGCTAATGCGTCTAAAATTTCAGTTAATATAAATAGAACACTTACACTTGTTTTTTCATTCACACTCAAAATTTCTCTGAAAAACAAAAGTCCTCTGAACTATCGACTCTCAAGCTTCATCAATCCAGCAGATTATGTGTTTGAAACAAATTGTTGTTGGTGTTAGATGGTATTTGATTTAATAAATGTAAGTTTGTGATTCAAATCAGTAGATTTTAATCAATACTTGATGATTGACATAGGCGTTTAAATGTTATTCGGGCGTTCGAAGTCTATGACATTCAAAGTTCAACAAATCAAATCTTAACATCATATAAAATTGATACCGAATTGTTGATGTATATCAAATTTCAAGTAATTTGATATATTGTTTGTGGACTAAACTCAAGAATGATGTTGATAAGAAAATTTTCAGTCCGGTTCTTCGAAGGAAGAAGAAGAAGATGAACAGACATCTTGAGTTTTTTTTAAATAAAAATAAAAATAAAAATAATATTTTTAAATAAAAATTATAAAAACTTAGAATTTAAATATTGGACTGATAAAATCATGAATTAAAAATAAATAAATTCAAGAATTTGACACAATTAAATTTATAAGTAAAAAGTAAAAATCATATGAATTGAATTTAATTTTCAAAATGCAAATTCATCAACTTTCACTGTTCTAATATCTTTTATTTTATTTTTCAGATGGCAACTTTGAAGTGTGAACCAAAACATAATGTTGCTGCATTTCTGGATGAAGAAAATCGAGAAGCAATTGGCTATGAAGAAATGATCAGATTTCTCTTAAGATCAAAATATGTCTGTGCAATATGTGCAAGACCAATGATAAATGAAAGACTGATCAAGAAATTTTGGAGAACTACTGAAGTTGAAAGAGATGAAGAAGGAAACAAAGTTTAAGAGCTTTCATCACATCTGACAGAATGCTTGAAGTCTCGGAACAAGCAATCAGAGTAGCTCTTAAACTTGGAGAAAATGACCCTGAAGATTTATCTGAGTATACCTTTAATGAATGTAGAGAAGTATTTCTACAGATGGGTCATCCAGATCATTTTCCAAAGAAACAATTTTTCAGAGCTAGAGTGTATAAGCATTGGAAATTGTTGTGCTACATCTTTCAACACTGCATGTCTAAAAGAAGTGCTGGTTGGGACTCATTCCCAGTAGATATTACATCTCCAATTATTGTCTTAGCCACAAAAAGAAGATTCAATATGGCTAAATGGATATTGAATGGTTTCATTTTCAATCTTGAAAGAGGAAGGAGAAATAAATACTTAATGTATCCTAGATTTCTTCAAATGCTCATAAATGAAGAGAATCCTGATTTCTATCTTTAAGGAGTTGAAGGTGATAAATTACAATTGGAGCACATGTCAGAATCTATGTACAAAAGACTGGCAATGATCACTAGTGCTCAAAACATTCCTGTGTTTGATTATATAAGGAATGTATCTATGGATGAAGTTGGTATAAATCAACAACATTTTCATGTATCTGAAGATGAACCAATAGATCCTAATGATCTATTGAAGATGTTGTTGATGACATGATTGATGATGAGAATGAAGAAAATGATGATGAAGATTCTGAAAGCTCATCAGAAGATGAAAACAATGATAATAATAATAATAATGATGATGATGGTGCAGCTGAAGCACATCAAGAATCCATTGAAGAAAGGAATGAAGATGAAAATGTAAATGAAGCACAGAAATAGCTGAAGAAACTGTTGCTAATGATATTCATGATAATCCTATTACTGAAGGTCAAGAAGATGAACCAGATGTTGGTGTACATGAAGAAGGTTCACAAAATCAAACCTTTGATTTTGATTTCATGAATGATGTGTTATATGAACCTGTGTTTCAATCTGAAGAAAATGAAAAAGTAGAATAAATTCCTTTGAGTACTACACAAAATGTGTCAGTACAAACAGAAAAGATGGTGGATATTGATGAGTTAGAAAATCTGAAAGAGGAGAATGTGGTTAAAGAAAAGGAAATTGAGGAATTAAAGGCTGAAAATGAAAGACTGAAAGAGATGAATATATCTCTTGAAACGGAGATTCAAAAGTTAGAGAATGAAACTTCAAAGTTAATAGAAGAAAATGTTGAGAAAGATACAAATATTGTGGCTATGCTAAAGATAAAGAAGATGTGATCAAAAACTTTGAAGTCATGATAAAAGATTATGATATTCTTGATGAAAAATTCAAGAAATTATCGGAGGAAAATGAAAAATTGAAAAAAGGATTGCTAAAGACAAAAGAAGTTCAAAAGCCTATATCACAAGAACCAATGATTAGTTCTGAAAGAAACATTGTTGAAGAAAGTCTTGAAGCAATTAAAGGAAAAAGAAAAATTGATGATATTGCAAATGCAAATCTAACTAAGTCAGCTTCAAAAGCTCAAAGAATAGAAGAAATTGATGAAGATCATAACACTCAAGAACAAATTGAAGCATTAGTATATATTGAGGAAATGTACAATGATGATTGGTATGATGAAGTTTTGAATGATGAAGATATTGATGAAGCACAGTTTGTAGCAAATTTCTCTTCACAGGTTATAGCTCAAGATCAAGAAGAAGTTCCACAAGATTTTGAAGACAGATATAATTATCTTATGAGGATGAAATATAACAGGGTATTTTTGGATGGACTGACAGTTTCTCAGATCAATGATGAATATGAGAAATGTATTGCAGCAGAGTCACTTGCCCCAATTGAACCGAATGAAATTGTGATAGAACATGGTGAATGGAACAGAGCAAAAGAGAGTATTAATGTAGAAAAATTATCAAGCTCTGAGTTGCATCATCCCGATCCTGATAATATGAGCATTCCAGCTTTAAGATCATGGTTGCAAGCTAGAAACTATCCATGGAGAAATTTGAAAAGACTACAATCTGTATCTTTAAGAAATCTTGTTAGAAGCTTCCAATAGACTGAAAAACAAATGAAGAAGATGATTATTCTTGATACAGATAATCCTCAATATCTAGAGATCACAAAAAGAACAAGAGTGCTAAAACCTCAAGATATTAAACAAATGGCTAGAAAATCAGATGCTTATGACAGTAGAAAAGATCTGATCAAAATGTTCTCAAGTACTGAAAGGCAAGCTTACAAAGCCTCATCTGAACAAATTCAGATTTTTGATAATGCCAGATCCATAGGTAATTTAGTAAGGAACGTATTGCACAAAGGACAATCAGTTGCTGAATTGTTGAATGCTATGATTGCTCCAGATTCTACAAATCCAGTAAAATAATTGCATGGAAGTACGATGAGATCTTTGATGCTTTCTTGATAAAACGAGTAAATGCAATTTGTGATGTATATCACTTTTACTCAAGCATAATTAAACTTCCTGTGCAAGATTTGAAGGAGTTGAATAGATTACCTCTGATCAATCCAACTAATTCTAAACATGGTAAAATGATGGTAGAATTACTGAGAAAAGGAATGGATCAATCAAGTAATTTTCTTCAAACTAGATGCGATCAAGAAAATAAAGAGTACTTTGCTACTCTAAAGAAAAACAAAAACTCAAAAGAGTACAATCTGAAGATGAACACTTCATGATTGAATTTTATGATAAGTACTTTGAAAAGGTAACAACTCCTGGATTGAAAGTGATTAAAGGTAACCAGAAGACAAAACCAATTCTCAGGTGGTTTTATAACATTGAGACATTTGAGCTTAAATTGGTCCGAAATCTTGAATAGTGGGATGAGGACATGATTACTCCTTTTGGTGCTTTCGAACTCAAACTGTTACATCCAAGTTATATTTCATTTTTATCTGTACAAAATTTGAGAAAGTATACCCAGAGATAGCAGAGCAAGACAAGAAATATTTCATTTCCATAATCAATATGATGAATTATGGAGAGAATATCATTTAGAAAAGCTCTTGCTTATGCAAATATTATGAAGAAAGATATTAAAGATATTGAATTTATGAGAATATCAAGGAAAGGTGTTTTAGAAGTATACTCAAAGGAAAGTCAAAATCCTATTGTGTTATATGCAAACATTGACATCACTTGCTTATCAAAAGACACGTTGGAAAGAATGAACAAGATGGAGATAAAGACAAACGAAGCTAAACCAAAACAACATTCTTGCTAACAAATTCAAGTCTGCTATTGTAAATGCTTTGAAAGAACAAGAAATGTATTAACAGAAGCCAATGTTCAAGATAAAAGAAGAACCAGAAGACTTCTTTGAGTAATAAAGATTGAAGATAGAAGATGAAAGCCATAGATAAATTGGAAGATTGAAGATAGAAAGAAGAAAAGAGTGAAGATATTGAAGACCGAAGACCATGTAAATATTAGGGGGAGTATTGTTAGGACTCTAGAAAGATTGACATGTTGTCTTTATGTGTCTTTTTACTTTTTGT